>JAENRP010000426.1:0-33595 GCA_024741835.1 Diplocarpon mali | reverse complement strand
CGTATATAGCTATAGGGAAGAAAGGGGTAACCTTCCTTCCTTAACTCTTACTAATATATCGACTATCGACCTTTAGAAGTTTCTATTACCTATTGCGCCGACTTACTTAAGCTCAATAGGTTATAAGCCCTAAATAGACCGATAATAGATTATTAACTTCCCTTAGAAAGCACTTGCGCTATAACTATTAGTAGGAAGTTGAATGAGACTTATAGTAAGAGGCAAGCAATCGGCGAATAAGAGGTATAATTCCCTATTTAGCTAACTTATATTGCAAGAGGTTTGATTCCTTGCTTTATAACCCTTTGGTACTGCAAGAGGTATGATTTCTTGCTTTACTATGTTTCGTAGGAGGTGTGATTCCCTGCATTATAGCCTAAAAAAAAAAAAAAAAAAAAACCCTTTTAGATAAGAGGACTTCCTTCCTATTTAATACTTCTATAATACCTGCTATTTAATCATTTCAACTTTTCGATAGGAGGAATGCCTTTAACTATTTAATTTATTTGATTTTAAATGCAATTCTATTTGAAATGGTAATAGCTTCCGATTCCGATCGAAACACTAAGCCTAAAGACCTCTAACTCTCTCGGAAGAACTAGTAATAATAGTTCGATGATTTAGAGCTTTACTTTAAGAGCAAAGGCATCGAAATAGCGATTTAAAAGACACTTATTAAATACATAAGAATAGCCCTTTATACTCCCTCTACCGATTCGTCTACTTCTACTTTAATAGCTAATACAACTGCTAAGGATTTACTAAATATATTGAATAAGCTTAGCCTAAGAGCTTTAATAGATAATAACCGAGAATCCTAAAGGTAGATTTTAAATATAGAAAAGGAGAAGGAGTATAAGCTGGCCTTAGCTAAATATAAGCTTAAGATTAATAGAGGTTTAAGCGATAAAGATTAAGATTTTATTTAAGTTTATAATAATTGTAGCAATGAGGTTTTCTGATAGTGAACTTGATAGTAAACTAGAAGAGGGTACGAAGAAGTATGAGGTGCAAACGACGATATTGGGTGTCTTATGTCTTAATTCATAAGAGCTCTCTAATTACGAGCTATTTAACAAGGGCTGCTACTAAGTCATATGGCAAGTCATATAATATATTATATGTATGATGTGTTATATGACAGATCATATGATAAATATATAATAGGCATTCTTGCAATATACCCCTCTAGGGAGACCTTTAAAGGTACTCGCTAGTAACATATATAATATTATAACTTTTGTTATAATCTACAGTTTTATATGAAAAACCAACCTGCAGATATAGGAAATAGAATAGAGTTCGCTAGCGCGAAATCCACCCCTTAGTAAGCAAAAATCAACTCGCAGGCCCGGCCCAGGAGTAGAAAAAAAAAATCACCCTTTAATAGAAGTATAAAAAAAAAATCACCTTATAATAGAGGTGCAAAAAAAAAAAATCACCCCTTAATTAAGGTACAAAACCTTTATATTTAACAATTTGATAAAGGCGGCGTAGTTGGAGCTATTTAAGCTCTTAGTAAGACTATCAGCAGCGTTATCCTTAGTATTCATATACTAGAGGTTTAGATAGCCTTTCTAAAGCTCTTACCAAATATAATAGAACTTAATATCAATATGCTTTATTCTTTAATAATATTTAGGATTTTCAATAAGATAAAGGGCTCCCTAGTTATCGTAGATCATCTCAACTTTAGTAGCATTATTGCTAGCATAGCCCATTTCCTTAAGTACTTAGCGTATCTAAGAGGCCTTTTATACAAATTTACATATAGCAATGTACTCTGCCTCTATAGATAAGAGAGCAATAATAGTCTATCGCTTAAAGGAGGCGGTAATTACACCATTATTAAGGAAGAAGACGGCCCTAGAATAGGAGGCTCTACTTCTTCTATCACCTACCTAATCAGAATTGCAGTAGCTATGCAATTTCTAAAGCTTTAAGTCAGTTGTTTTACTTCTAAAGGTAGTATAATAAAATCGCATTCTTTGCAAGTACTATAAAACTTATTTTAAAGCTACTATATATTATAGCAAAGGGTTAGTAAGGAATTTGCTGAGAATGGAGCAATAGTATAGTATATCCTAACGCGTATAGTGCGTAAGGTACTATAAAGAACCACAGATCTCTTGGTACAGCTTCACTTCCTATGGAGTGGCTTGGCCTTCAAATTTGACTATATGAACTTTATAGCCATTAGCAAAAGGCATTAGTACGCTCTTGCAATTAGTTATATAAAAACGTTTAAGAACCTTATTAATATAAGCATTTTAATAAAGTGAGATTATTCTATTTTATTAATGTGGTGCGGTCGGCTAGAGGGCCTTTATTAGGTCGCTTAAGAGGCTCGCTAATATAGATAAAGATGATTGATTATATTATTATCTAATATATATATGGTAAGGAGACTTTGGAAAGAAAAGGGAGAGTCTATGATTAAGCAAAGTCATATAAAGGGTCTTTAGAATAAGTAGAGACTCCGCTTATTCTATACAATATACCCCTTAATTAGGCGATGCTTTTAGAATCGCTTAACTATATAAATAAAATAAAAGAAAGAATAGCAGTTATAAAGAAAAGAGGCTCTATCTTATATACTACCCTTTTAAAGGTTGTTCCTTTTAAAATAAGAAGGGTCGCTATAAGTAATAAGCGCGCTTAAGAATCTTCGCAATTCTATACTAGTGCTCTATTAGGCTTCCTATAGAGTATTTCTATTATAGAGGTTCTCTTTCCCTTCTTTTAAAAATAACCCTCTTTTATTATTTAAAAATATTATCTTTATACTAATAATTTTTAAATATAGAAGGAACTTCTGCTTATTATAATCCTAGCCGCCCTTGCAAAGTAAGACCCTTAGAGTCCTTATACCCTATATTATACTAACTTTACGCTAAGTTGCTAGCGCTCCTGCGGGAGCTGCAACCCTAGCGCAATCCTTTTAGCGCCTGCTAGGTAATAAGCTGCCGCTACTATCCCTACTGCCCTTGCTGCTACTACTACTGCCGCTGCCGCTTAAGAGTCTTGCCCCTACTGCGCGCCGTATGCCTAAGCTTACAATAGAGCGCAATAACGTATACGTATATTATATTATATATAAGAGTATTAGTAATCTCGATTATTAATACTTTAATAGTACCTTTAATATATATTACATTTATTATATAGTATTAAGTAATAGCTGCTAATAGGCTAGCAGACCTCTCCTTACCTCTTAAGAGGCTATTATATCAGCCTATGCCTATAGTACCTTTAAAGAGGAGGTAGCGCTACTGCTTAATATAATAAAGGGTGCACTTTAAAGCTTTTATAGTATATTTTATTAAGTCTTATTAAGTTTTAAGCTAATTTTAAAAGATAAGAGCGATTAGACCCTAGTATTAAGAGGGCCTGCTACTCTTGCGAGTAGTAGTATTGCTGCCTCTTCTACTCTTAATATACTATTCCTATTTGCTCTTAGGCCCTTTGGCTTAGACCTATTCGCCCTTACTATTACTGCTGCTACTCTTATCCCCTTTGCCTCTGCTATCGCAGCTGCTGCTATAGTCTCCTTATTCGTCTCCTTAGCCTTTGCTATTACCGCGCCTGTCCTTGCCCTTGCCGCCCTTACCCCTGCTGCCCCTATTGCTATACCCCTTGCCTTCGCCCCTGCTATTACTAATATATTCGCCAGTAGGCCTTTAGCTAAGGGAGTACTAGTAGGCCTCTCTTAAGAAGAGATCCGTATAAAGCTCTTAATTATAGTATCCTAGCTCTTGGCCTTAGCTAAGAGAATCTAAAAGAGGGTCGCGCCTTATAATAGCAGCTTAAGAATATTACCTATTTTATATTTTTAAAAAAGGAGAGCTTTTGCAATACACTTTATAAGAGAAAATAAATAAATATAATTATAATAGAATAGGAGCTTATAAGTATAAGTCTCTTAGTAATAAGTAACTACTTATTAGTAAATGCAAGTTGCTAAACGATTATTTAAAAGCTTTAGAGATTTAATAAACAAATAAAGCTTTTAAACTTCTAGTAGTTTAGGTTCTTAATAAGCCTATTTATATACATTTTCCTAATAGGAAGGTAGATTATCTAAAAGCTTCCTCTTTAGTACTCTTAGCAGATTTATATATTACTGATTTCGATATATTAAAGGCTTATCTTAATCTTTTCATTCTTTATAATAATTAGCCGAATTATCTATTAGTTATTATAATATATATTCCATTTAAAGAAGGAGTCTATATAAATCTCTTTAAAGAGGCGTTTTATAGCTATTATCTCCTTTGTAATAGAAATCATACTATAGAGTTCTACTTTAATAAAGGAAAGCGTAATAGTCGCTTAGCGATTCGCTTTTCAAATAATCAATCCTTTAAATAGGAAGAAGACGTATCCTTAAGAAGATCTGCAGGTCTTTTAATCATTTTTAAAAGAAGCATCTAAAGACGCGACCAATTGGTATTCCCTAGCTTTAAAGCTATAGGCAATTCCTAAGAAGCGCGTGCTATATAAGTATTAAAGCGTTTAATCTATAGCTAAGAGGTACTTAAAGCTTAGATTAATTAAAAAGAAAGATAATTGGAAGGCTGCAAACGTAATATCTAAGCGTATTATAATCGCTATATAAAGAATAGAGCCTATTTTCTCTTAATACTCCTTTACCTTTTCTAAGGAAGCTTGCCTTAAGTTCTTAATAAACTCCTTCTTTAATAGTAGAGTACTAAGCACTTTCCTTATATTAGCTCTAAACTTTTAAGCGATCTTCTTAATATAAGTATTATAAATTAAGGAGATCCTCTTTGCCTTCTTATCTTAAATAATCCTTACTTTAAGGAATTAGGAGATATCTCTTATAATAGTAAGCTTATACGCCCTCTTTAGGTCTTTAATTAGATAAGTCGCCTAATCTAGGTTAAAGGCCTTATATAACACTTAAATATTATTAATATAAAATGCTATAAAGACTATACGATCCTTTATTATGAAAATACAAAGCTCCTCGCCTAATAGCTTAAGTTAAAGGCCCTTAAGCGTTCTTGCGAAGTTCCTATACTATAACGCTAGAGAGTCTTTTAGCCTATAAAGCGCATAGTCCAGTTCTACTACTATACTAAGGCGCTTAAAGCCATCTAATAGGAAGTATATGATTAGAGCACTCCTTAGGTCTTTAGAAGCGTTGACAAACGCATTAATAACGTCGAACTACTTTACTTCTATATCAAAGTATATAATAAGTACTATTAGTACTTTAAAAGACCTTACTACAAGTATGGTTATATAAGTTGAGAAAATTAAAGCTTTATCTTAAAGATCCCCTTATATAACTAGCTATAATTAGCACTTTAAAAGCTTGCTAAAGCTATTAACCTTATAGGTAAATACCTATTTTAATAGTATTGGCAAAGGCTTTAAGTAATCCCTTTATACGATTCTCTAGTAACTCTGAGATTCTAGATTCCTAATCTCCTAGCGCCCTTCTTCCTTAAATCATTTGCCAAAAGGGTGCTTCTCTAAGTCCAGCCATCCTTTCAAAGGCTTTAGTAGAGAGCCTTAGTACTATAGGCGGTTAAAAGACTATACTCTATCCTTTGCCTAACTATTAACTGCAGCTTTAATAACTATATAAACTATTAAATAGTCCTTCCTATCCTCCTTTATCTATTCGTTCGCTTAAAAGGTTAATATAAACTCTTAAGTATATAAGAAGTAAGGTAAATCAATATTACTTTAAAAGAGTATATACTTTAAAGCAATAGCATACACTTTTAAAGTCTTTTATTACTTAACGCTTAAGCGTCTTATTCTCTTTTACTTAAGAAGAAGGAGTTCCTCTTTGCGCTTTTCTCTATAGGTCTCTTCTTCTATTTTTATTATTATTAAAGGTTCCTTTAAGAGTCTAGATAGCTCTATCTCTTAAGCTTATAGTCTTTAAGCTAGTATTATAACTTAAGGTATTATATTATTAAGGCCTGCTCCTTTTACTAGGTCGCTTCTTATAAGACTATTAAAGCTTCTCCTAGATCTTAGTAGTAGTACCTCTAGCCTTCTACCAGAGTTTACTAAGGCCTGCCTTTATAATTGAAGACTCTGTCTTAGAGCCCTTAAGCCATCTCTATTCCTATATAGAATAGCAGCTAAAGATCTGCCGATCGCCTTATAGAACTTATCTTTAAAGACTCTTTTAAAGTCTTCTATAGTTCCTTCTTTAATAGGGCCTTTATAAGGAATTATCACCCTTAAGCTCTAATTGCTATTTGCCTTCTTAAAGACTGGCGAAGTAGCTTTTAATTCGCTTGCTTTTACCTCTGAGTTTCTAGGCAAGTCTCTTAGATTTGGATTTAAGTTAAGGCCTTCTATATTATTAATTAAAGGCTATAGAGCAGCGTCGGTTTATAATGCAGGCTCTTTTTATATAGCGGCTTCTTCTATAGCGATTGCATTCGGCCCTGCGATAAGCTCCGATTCCTTAAAAATGCCTTCGAACTTAGCGTCCTAAGCTCCCTCTCCCTCTCTAATTAATTAAAGGGTTGTCTTAAGTTCTTAGCGCAATATAAGGTTTACGCGCTTAGCTTTTAAACTATAGAAGAGAGACTTATCGAATTCGATATTATAAGTCATTATTACTTACTAGAGTATAGGAACTTAGATTTTATAAATATTAAAGGTAATATATCTAATTAAATAACCTAAGTGCCCTTATAATTCAATTTTAAAGGTTCGGCGGTCCCTTCCTACCTCCCTTTCCTTAATTAAAGGGTATGCGCAAGCGCTATATATATAAATGCAACTCTAGTCAGGCTTTAAGCTTACTATTATCTGCTTAATAAGCAGTAGCTTATAAAATCGAAAATACTATTTAAACTAATTATAAAAAGCCTTACTTAATAAGATTATCTTCTTCTTAGCGAGTAGGGAGATATTATAGAAGTATATAGTAGCCTTTATAACCTCTGGCCAAAGGCTCGCTAGAAGCCTAGCGTGGATTCTCATTTTAATAGAGCATTCAATTAACTCCCTTCCTACTCGCTCCGCGCCTCTATTAGGTTAGTATATATAGGTAAGAGTAAGCTTTAAATCGATTCCCTCCTCTTTTACCTATCTTTAGTACTCTATAAGAGAGTCTTCCCTTAGGGAGATTATTAAAGTATTATTATCTTGCTTAATCTTGCAAATTGAAAGCCTATATTAGCGTTTCACCTATGCTTTAAAGGCCTAAAGGACCTCTATAACTATATCTCTATCCTTCGATCTTAGTAGAAACGTCTAAAGTATACTACTATACTTATCCTTAATTAAAAGAACCTATAAGCAACTATTATATAAGTTATTTAAAAAGTTAAAGAGATCCTAGGAGATCCTAAAGAAGGGCTTTAAAGATCGGTTCTCAAAAGTAGCGCAAGAAATAACTTACTTAGCAAATGCTACTACATATATAAGGCACTTTAGCCTTTATATTCCCTTAATCTTCACTCCTCTAGCGCACTTAACTAGCACTTAAAGAGCCTCCGCGCCTAAGTAGCTAGCGCAAAGGTGCTAAGTATACGCATTATCATCCTGCACCTTAGTAGGTATATAGCTAGACTAAAACCTATTATAAAGCATTATCTTAGCTATAGAGAATGCTATTAAAGTAGAAAAGTTATATTAAAGTATATTTAAAAGATCTAAATAGTTAATAGGCTTATATTTAAAGAAAATAAGATTATAGCAACGCTTTAATTAAGCTCACTTTATAGAATCTCTAATGCTCTTAAAGCGTAAAGTAAGGTCTACTTTAGAGTATTAAAAACCCTTGTCCGCAAGGAGCCTTTTTAAAATAATATTAATAGTAAACTCCTTTATAATAGCAACATTGCGAAGCATTATCCCTATAAGAGAGCCGTTATACTATAGAAGAGAGTCTACTATATATCTATTACCTTTCTTAATAATTAAGAGCCTTAAGGTACCTGCTTTAATATATTACTGCAAGTCGCTAAAAGGCTTAAAAGTGCTTATAATAAGTAAATCCTTTGAATTAACAATATAAGTAACCGCGCAATTATTAAGGAGCATACTTAAAGAGAGCAGGTGGTATTCTAACTTAAAGAGGTAGTAGATATTAAACGATTCTTCAAAAGCGTTAAAGGCAAAGGGATCTATTATTATAAAGACTAGTGAATTCTCCCTTTTGCCTGAACCATCCTCCTTAAAGGCTAAAGCCTTTCCTTTGAATTTATTAATCACTATTATTATAATATTATTCTCCTTAAGCTATACTTAAAGACCTTTAAACTAGTCTCCTGCGTTTAACGCCTTTTGTATTTATAAGACCTCCTCTTGCAAGGGGAGAACCTTTATATTTTCCTTACGCCTATCTATAGTATATAATAGTTTCCAATAGTCCTAAGGCTTCTAATAGTGATTTTTAAAGCCTTTATAAGGGCACTTAGGCCTGATCTCCCTTCTAGAGCTTATAAAGCGATTTCAAGAGCTGCTCGCTAAAGCCTGCGAAAGGGTCTTAGCATCTAAGAGAGACTCTTAAGTAGTAAAAACTGCTAGCCCTTTATTATCGATCGCTCTATTGGATTTAATGCCCGCTAAGACGCGGCTTAGCTATATTAGGTTATACTTATATAAGGTTCCCATTTGCTTATTAGTAATAATTTCCTCCTTTAAGCAAGTTGCCTAATTTAGATTAATCTTTATTATAACTAAGTCTAAAAAGTCAATAACTCCTAGTCTTCCTTTAATCTTAAGAAGACTGTGTTATTCTATTAGGCGGTACGCCTCCTACTACTCCTGGATCTATTGCTAAGTATTAGTTCTCTTAGTCTTGCCTTAGCGTAGTATATCGCAATACTAAAGCCTTATTTAAGATTAAATAGCCTTATTAAAAGGCGCAATATCACACTTTAAAATAAATACTAGGCCTTAGAGTAAGAGTTACTAGTTTACCAAATTAATATATAAGTTATTAGTAGGGGTTCCACTTATAAGAGTATCTCTATTAGGTATTAAGGAAGAGAGCTTCTTAGCTTAGATTTGTACTTAAGCCATCGCAGAAGCTAAGAGCGTTCTATCAACAGTCTTAGAGACCTATTCTAATAGTAGCTCGTAGTATTTGCATTAGGTCTTTTAAGTCTCTTTGCAAATATAGTACTCCTTTATTAGGATTTTATATTTATCCTTAATATCCTTATAAGAAGCCTATAGAAGAGGAGCCTTTGATAGATCTCCTAAGAGAAAGCGGGCGTAAATCTATTTAAATAGAGTCGCTGTATACTCTTTACAAGACCTCGCATATACTACGTAGAGGTTAGCCGTTTCCAGTTCCTTAAGCTCCTATATAGAGGGAGCTTAAGGCTCAGTCTTTATAATTGACTTAAATAAGAGTCTTAGATTGGCAAAAATAGTGATATTATAAAGCTTAGCAAAAAATATATATTTACTAAACCACTTCACTTAAGAGGCAAAAGTATTAAAGCAAGGCTTAGAGATACTTAAAGAGTTAGATATATTAAATAAAGTCTAATAAAAAAGGTTAGGTATATAGATAAAGTTTATAAAATAAGGTTCAATCGGAAAATAGAGATTTATTAATTGAAAATAAAGGTCCTTTAAGTTATAATAAATACTTAAAAAGTCGGTTAAGAGCTCAAAGGGCCCTTTAGCCAATTGCATATAAAGAGAAAGTATATTAAAGTGCTTATAGGGCTTATAACTATAGTACGGTCGGCTAAAGGGCCTTCATTAGGTCGCTTAAGAGGCTCACTAATATAGATGAAGATGATTAATTATATTATTATTTAGTATATATATAGTAAGAAGACTTTAGAAAGAAAAGGGAGAGTCTATAACTAAGCAGAATCATATAGAGGGTCTCTAGAATAAGTGGAGACTCCGCCTATTCTACACAACAATTGATCTTTAATTATATATACTCTTAAGAAGTAGTTAGCCGGTTCGCTACCTATGATTTTAAAGAGGTTGTAAAGATCTCTTTTAAACTTATTATATATATCACCCTTCTTTGCTACTATAAGGAAGTCGTTAATATAGGTGATAATGAGAATCCAAGAGGCGCGGTTGATATATATGCAATTATTAGTATTAAGAGGTTGAAAATCGAGCTTTTATAACTCGGACTATAGCTTTTTTTACTATAATTGTAGAGATTGCTTTAAGCTATATAAGGCCTTAAGAAGCTTAAGATAGTAGTCTTAAGGTAAAAGAACGACCTTATCTTAAGTATATCTAAGAGGTAACTTAATATAAATATCAAAGTCGGCTTTTAAATTAAAGAAAGCTATCTTAACGTTGAACTAATCTAGCTTAAAGTTATAAAGAGCTGCGAGCGCAATTGCAATCTTCTAAATAGCAGATTTGCAAACGCTAGCAAAGGTTTGGTTGTAATTTCGACCTTATTATTATATATAGCCTTATATAACGAATCTGACCTTCTATTAGGAGATTTCCCTATTTTAATCTCTTTTAGTTTTAAAGATAAGTCTCGATCTAAGTACTCTATTATCTTTAGAAAGTTCCAAGCGTTTTACTACTACTTATATATTCTTATAAGTAAGGGAATTATACTTAAAGTTGATCGCAGATCGCTATTTATTAGCATTAGTATAAGAGAGGGCTTATTTGACTGTTTTTAGGTCATTTGGGTATAGAGAGTCAAGTAAGGCTATATAGAAGGCGCTTAAATAGGCTTCCTTATTATTAGAGTTATTAGCTTTGAATCTAAGAGTAGTAGAGCAAGTAGCTCTCTTCTTAAAAGGCTAAGGGTAAGCTTTATTCTTTAAACTAAAAGGTCTTCCTCTCTTTCTTAAAGTTGGAAGCTCAGCTTCTCCTAAATCAGAATTGACTCGCAGTCCTAGCCTAAGAGTGAAATTATTATTATTATAAGAGTCAGAATTGACTTGCGGTCCCGGCCTAAGAGTGAAATCATAAGAGTGAGAATTAACTTGCGGTCCTAGACTAGGAGTTAAATCACCCTTTAATTGCAGCTCTATAATTAAGCTGTCTTTATCAAATTAAATATAAGATAATCGAATAATCTTTTCACCTATTTGCAATAGTATATAGATCTAATAGATACTTCTACTATTAAATCTAATAAGAGTACCTACCTCTACTCTTAGAGTGAGTTTATTACTTTAAGTTCGCCTTTCTTTTTCAATTAGCATATAGACGCAATAGCCTAGTACTTGAAGATGCTTAACTAAGGGAGTATAAAGCTTATTAGGCTTAATATTATTCTAAAAGACTTTATATAAAGTCTTGCTACTTAGAATATTAAAGGCAGTAAGATTAGTGATATATATTATTAAAAGAAGGAGGTAAGGCTAGAGAAAGGAGGGAATATTTTGGTTAATTATAGCTATTCGCAACTTTTCTATTAGTATGCAAATTAATTGTTCTAATCTGCTATCTTATTTTAGTATATATAGAGTAGATTCCTTTAAAATTATACTAAGGTTTTCTATAAGTATTTGCATCTATATAAGAGAGTACTCTTTACCTCTATTAGTTCTCTACCGCTTGATTATACAATTGTATTAAGTTTATAAAAGGCTGATCATTTTCTTATTTGCCTCAAAGGCATTAGATTTATTTATATAAGTCTATTTCTATCTAGCTATTATAGCTGCGCAAGTAAAGATAGAAGCATATTTATAGCCATTTAAGCCAGTTGGCTTCAAATGTACTATATCGATATATAGCTTATTAAGTGCCTTTATAAGTCGAGGGTAAGCTAAACGTTTATTAATATATTAGAGAGGTCTGCCTTTCTCGCAAGGAGCGCAAATTCGCATCTTCTCTGATTTTGTTTCCTTAATCTGCATATTAGTAATAGCAGATTAGGTCTTTTTGACCATTTATAGGCTAGCGTGGCTTAATCGACGGTACTAGAGCTTAATATTAAGAGGTCTATTCTCAATAGCAGCTAGGAGAGTATATCCACTTACGTAATTAGAGGAGTTAGTAGAAGGCTATTCCTTATTAATATATATATTATTATCAATAGTGCAAATTTCCTTCTTATTAAATAGGAATAGCTTGCTATTTCGATAGAAGCCTTTGATTTTATTAAGTTTGCCACTTAAGTATAGGCAGATAGGTAATTAAGGTATATAAAGAGTATTAATTAACTTAAGAATATATACCTTTCTATTAGATTTAAGTGTATTAACTTTATAAGTGCTAATGCTAAGAGGTTAAACAGATCTATTAACTATACTTAAAGAGGGTAGATTATCTTAAATAGTATAGGAAGTGAACTTAGAGAGATTATTAGAGACGTGCTTATTAGTACTTATATTATATAGCTAACGATTCCTCAATTTTGATAAGAAGCAGGAGGTAGAAGAACTGACTCCTAGGCCCAGCTCGCGAGTGGAAATTGGCCCTAGTGATAAATTGACTCCTGGGCCCAGCTTGCGAGTGAGAATTGGCCCTAGGGTTAGTAATAGCATAGTATACTTAAAGAGGTTATTATCTGACTCTTTATCTTCCTTTTGAATCTTTTTAAAAGGCTTCTTACCTTTTAGTAATAATAGTAAGGACTTATCGTCCTTACCTTTAAGATGACGAAATACGTACTTCTTCTTTAAATCCTTTTCTTAGGCCTTTCTTTTCGATTTATTAATTGCAAAGCAATCTTCTGCCTTATAGTATAGCTTTAGTTGCTTGCAATAAGGATAGGAAGAGTTAGGGGAGTTAGTAGTATTCCTAAAGGTACTCTTCTTTAAGTCTTTAAAACCTCTCTTGTTTTCTGACTTCTTATTAAAGGAATGCGGCTTATTAGCCGATTTGTTATTATATAAGATAGTTCTATTCATCTTTGAATTTTATAAGGCTTGAGCTTCGTTAGTAATATCTTTAATAAGAGCTTTAAGCGTGATCTTTGATTTTCGTCTAGCTGCTATAGCTAAGCGAAGGTTAAAGTATTATTAATCTACTTAAATAGGCCATCTATTGGAATAGCTAGTAATAAATATGATAGGGTGCTAGTAAGAGGGAAGGGCAGAGTCAAGAGCTTCCAATTTAGTAATTAAAAGCCTAAAGGCGATAATATAAGCTTTAAGTAAGTTGAAGTTGTTATATTTAATAGTGATATAGGTTTATATAGCATTATATTCAAGCACTATTCTAGATCCTTTATACTATTTTTAAAGAGCTTCTCATATATTTAAAGCAGATTTATCGCCTTTTATATAAGCTAGTAGGCTTGGTTTGCAATTAAGTATAATAGCAAGCTTTATCTGAGATTCCTTAGCTTCCTATTTAACCTAATTATCCCTTTCCTTATTTGTAATAGAACGGTCCTATAAGTCAACCTTAGGTAGAGCATATATTCTAGCTTTTATATAGAAATGTATAGTCAAGGCGTTTGACTTTGCAAAGTTTAAAACTTTATTCCTCTACTAGCTATAGTCCTTTGCGCCTTTAAGCTTTTAAGACTTAAGGAAGCTAAGGGCAGCTGAAGATAATGATAATATCTTATTTATATATTTATATATAGAGTTATCGAAAGGAAGAGAAGGAGGAGGAGGAGGAGATGAACTATTGAATTCAAGTTTAAAGTACTATATATTAGTCCTTTTAAAAATAGGTAATTCAAGTAGTAGAGTACTTTTAGCAATTAAGCTAGTAATCTTAGCTATTAGTCCTAATAATTCAGCTATAGTAACGAATCTTGCGTAAGCTTGGATTATTACATAGCGCTCCAGAAAGGGAGTAGCTACTGTTTTTATTATTAAAATGATGCTATTATGCGTTGTTGGTTAAGTAAAACTTAAAAATATCGATTAGCCTTTTCGTTTGTAAGGGAGACTCTAATCGATGGAATTTATTAAATGCTATTTATAAGCATGCGGGGCTTATAACCTATAGCAATAAGGTTCTTTAATAGTAAACTTAATAGTAAACTAGAAGAGGGTATAAAGAAGTATGAGGTGCAAACGACAATGTTGGGTGTCTTATGTCTTGATTTATAAGAGCTCTTTAACTATAAGCTATTTAATAAGGGCTGCTACTAAGTTATGTGGCAAGTCATATGACATATTATATGTATGATATGTCATATGATAGATCATATGACAAATATGTGACAGGCATTCCTGCAATAATAATGCAAAGATAAGATAGGATACTTTAAAGGTAAAATACTCTTAGATAATTACCCTTAATACCTAGTATCTACTATAGTAGATCACTTTATTTTAATATAGAAAAGATAAAGATAGCAAGAATATAGATATAAATATAAACTTTACTTAGTTTATACTATATAAAGTGAAAAGGAGAGTAAGAGCCGCAGATCTTAGGATAGCTATAACTTTTAAGGAAACTTAGCTTTTTAATTTCCTACTTAATAGCCTTCCTCTTAAGTTCGCTATTATAAAACAATCTCTTCTTATTTAACCCAACTTTAAGATCTATAAGAAGATCGACCTCCTTCGAACTATTAAGCAAGACCTTAAAGGATATTCTAAATTAGCAAATGCCGCGTTATAAGGCAATAATAAGCCCGAGAAGAGGAAGGAGCGTAGGACGAGCCCTTAAGCTTATCAAGGATGCTACTTTTATAATAGTACTTATAATATTACTAATTATAAAGTTAAAAGGCAACTGATTAATATAGTCGCTAGCTTTAATATTAAAAAGCAATCGAAGCAAAAGTCAAGAAGCAAACTGCCCTTATCCTACTAAAGGCTGCAACTACTAAGGAAAGGTAAAGGAAAAGGCTATTTAGTCAAAACTTTAGCAAATACCTTTAATAATAATAATAGGTTATCTAAACCTAAATCCACTTTTAATAATTTAAATAATAATTATAATAAAGATACTTATATTTTAAAAGCCGATCTTTATAAGATCCTTGAATCCGATTAGTATAATAATACTAATTATATAGTATATATAATTAATAAATCCTACCTATTTAAAGGCCTGCTTATTAAAATAAAAAGGCGCTCTATTAAGGTTAGTAATAAAAGGTTATATATAGACTCAATAGGTATAGTAAAGATAAATATTACTAGCGTTTCTTTCCTTTTGTAAAATGTTCTCTTTATACTTAGCTTAAGTATTAATCTTTTATTTAGCTATAAGATCTATATAAAGTTGAATTATATAAGAGTTTTTAATAATCAATTTATATAGTTTATAAATAATAACTATAAAGTAATCTTTAAAGCTAAAATTAAAGATAGACTTTATATTATCTTAAAGGTGATATTATAGAAATTAACTCTTAAGCCAGACCTATAAGTAGATTCCTTTAAGGAAAGTGCACTCTTTGCCCTAATACAATTAAGCGAGGATAAGGAGAATAGATAGACTCTTAAGCTAGGATCGCAAGTGAAATTTGCAAAAATGACTCTTAAGCTAAGACTATAAGTAGAATATAATATATCCTTAAAGATGACTCTTAAGCTAGGATTATAAGTGAATTTAATAGAAATAACTCTTAAGCTAAGACTATAAGTAGATTTTGCAAATTCGCTAATAATAACTCTTAAGCTAGGATTACAAATGAAATTTATAGAAATAACTCTTAAGCTAAGACTGCGAGTGAACTTCGCAGATTTATTAGAAATGACTCTTAAGCTAGGACTGCAAGTAGATCTTGCTATTTCTAGGAAATCGACTCTTAAGCTAGGACTGCAAGTAGATCTTGCGGTTTTATTAAAAACAACTCCTAAGCTAGGCTTGCAATTGGAAAATGGCAAAACCTTAAACTGCTATTACTAGTCCTTTCTAGCCGCTAATAATAAAGTATCGACTGACGATAGGCTATTATAGGTTCTATACCGGTAATTGATATTTACGTAAATATAGTTAAGTACTTATTATTAAAAAGAATCTATTATAATATCTGTCTATCTCTATATAATTGAGATAGTACCTTTATACCTATGAATATCCTCCCTCCTATAGTCCCTCTTAGCTGTATATAAATATCCTTTTAAGGTCCTCCGGCTAAATAGCCGTCTGAAATACATATAAAACCCCTTATATCACATATAGTATAGCTATATGGAATGACCCTAGGAACAAGGGCAGCTTACCTCCTATATAGGAATCTGCATACTAATACCAGTAGTACTTTCTTTTAAAAAGACCTTTTCAACTTATATAAGGAAGTACGTAAAACAGGTGCATAAAGGAGGTAGATCGGTAGCAAATAATCAAATGGCAATAAAGAATAAAATAGTAAAGACAAATAGCTTAATAGCAAAGGCAGGTATAATAGGTAATAAGGATAGTATATAAGAAGTAGAATAGCAAAGATAAAGGCAAATAGTAAAGAGGGAAAGGAAAGGTATCCAAGTGATAGAAGCAATCTAAAGTCTTTATTTAAGCCTTATAGTAGTGCGATTATAGTCTGGTTGCGTTTTAGTAAGTTTGAGACTCTTTATTAAAGAGTCATCTAGAGTTATAATCCACTATAGCTATAAATTATAATAATCTATAGAAGGGAAAAGAGAGGCCTTTGAAAAGGCATATATATCGAGCTTCCCTCCTCCTTTAATCTCTTAACTCCAACTCCCACTTCTTATAAATAGGTCGATTCCCCCTCTTACTTCTAAGTTGATTAACCCTATAGTAGATCTCATCTTATCCTATTAATACTATTATTATTATTAGTAAGTGCTCCGATTATTAGCCGACCTCCTTTAATATATATATCGCTAACTTAGATAGTGCTCAAATGCAATCCTAAGGACTTGCCTAAGGCCTTTTAAGTGCTATGCGTACATTATGCGCGTATAATATTAAGAAAGGAGGCTAGTAAGAATAATACTAGCTATATATACGCATTTAATACTCTTACTTTTAAAAAGTATAACTACTGCATTGCGCAGTAGGCAAAGTATATCTTAGTAAGTGCCTTCTAATATCCTCTTGCCCTAATGACCTTTAATAGATATCCGTTTTAAATACCTATTATAGCAAGGAGGTTCTCTGATAGTGAACTTGATAGTAAACTAGAAGAGGGCACGAAGAAGTATGAGGTGCAAACGACGATATTAAGTATCTTGATTTATAAGAGCTCTTTAACTACAAGCTATTTAATAAGTGCTGCCACTAAGTCATATAGCAGGTCATATAACATATCATATGTATAATATATCATATAATAGATTATATGACAAACATATAATAGGCATACCTGCAATACACCCCTTTAAGGAGACCTTTAAAGGTACTCGCTAGCAATATATATAATATTATAATTTTTATTATAATCTACAGTTTCGTATAAAAAATCAACCTGCAGATATAGGAAATAGAGTAGAGTTCGCTAGCGCGTTCTACTCTAGAGTAGGAAATCCACCTCTTAGTAAGTCAAAATCAACTCGTAGGCCCGGCCTAGGAGTAAAAAAAAATCACCCCTTAATAGAAGTATAAAAAAAAAATCACCTTATAATAGAGGTGTAAAAAAAAAAAATTACCCTTTAATTGAGGTGCAGAACCTTCATATTTAACAATTTGATAAAGGCGGCGTAGTTAAAGCTGTTTAAGCTCTTAGTAAGTCCATCGGCGGCATTATCTTTAGTATTTATATACTAAAGGTCCAAATGGCCTTTCCGAAGCTCTTACTGAATATAATAGAACTTAATATTAATATGCTTTATTCTCTAATAATATTCAGGATTTTTAATAAGATAAAGGGCTCCTTAGTTATTGCAGATCATCTTAACTTTAGTAGCGTTATTACTAATATAGCCCATTTCCTTAAGTACCTAGCGTATTTAAAAGGCTTCTTATACGAATTTGCATATAGCAACGTACTTTACTTCTATAGATGAAAGAGCGATAATAGTCTATCGCTTAAAGGAGGCGGTAATTATACTATTATTAAAGAAGAAGACGGCCTTAAAATAGGAGGCTCTACTTCCTCTATTACCTGCTTAATTAGAATTATAGTAGCTGTGCAATTTCTAAAGCTTTAGGTCAGTTGTTTTACTTCTAAAGGTAGTATAATAGAATCGCATTCCTTGCAAGTATTATAAAACTCATTTTAAAGCTACTATATATTATAGCAAAGGGTTAGTAAGGAATTTACTAAGAATAGAGCAATAGTATAGTATATCCTAACGCATATAGTACGCAAAGTACTATAATAAACCGCAGATCTCCTAGTACAGCTTCACTTCCTATAGAATAGCTTAGCCTTTAAATTTGACTATATAAACTTTATAGCCATTAGCAAAAGGCGTTAGTACGCTCTTATAATTAATTATATAAAAACGTTTAAGAACCTTATTAACGTAAGCGTCTTAATAAAGCGAGATCGTTCTATTTTATCGATCTTTAACTATACATACTCTTAAGAAGTAGTTAGCCAATTCGCTACCTATAATCTTAAAGAGGTTGCGAAGATCTCTTTTAAACTTATTATATATATCACCCTTCTTTACTACTATAAGGAAGTCGTTAATATAAGTAATAATAAGAATCCGAAAGGCGCGGTTGATATATATATAATTATTAATATCAAGAGGTTGAAAATCGAGCTTTTATAGCTTAAACCGTAGCTTTTCTTACTATAGTTATAAAGATTACTTTAAGCTATATAAGGCCTTAAGAAGCTTAAGATAGTAGTCTTAAGATAAAAGAACGACCTTATCTTAAGTATATCTAAGAGGTAATTTGATATAAATATCAAAGTCAGCTTTTAAGTTAAGGAAAGCTATCTTAATATCAAACTAATCTAGCTTAAAGTTGTAAAGAGCTATAAGCGCAATTGCAATCTTTTAAATAGTAGATTTGCAAACGCTAGCAAAGGTTTAGTTGTAATCTCGACCTTATTATTATATATAGCCTTATATAACGAATCTAACCTTCTATTAAGAGATTTCCCTGTTTTAGTTTCTTTTTATTTTAAAGATAAGTTTTAATCTAAGTATTCTATTATCTTTAAAGAGTTTTAAGTGTTTTATTACTACTTATATATTCTTATAAGTAAGGGAATTATACTTAAAGTTAATCGCAGATCGCCATTTATTAGCATTAGCGTAAGAGAGGGCTTATTCGACTATTTTCAGGTTATTTAAGTATAAAGAGTCGAGTAAGGCCATATAAAAGGCGCCTAAATAGGCTTCCTTATCATTAGAGTTATTAGCTTTAAATCTAAGAGTATAAGTTAAGCGAGTAGCTCTTTTCTCGGAAGGCTAAGGGTAAGCCTTATTCTTTAAGCTAAGAGGTCTTCCTCTCTTTCTTAAAGTTGGAGTTAGAAGCTTAGCTTCTCTTAAATCAGAATTGACTCGCGGTCCCGGCCTAGGAGTGAAATCATTATAAGAGTCAGAATTGACTCGCGGTCCTAGCTTAAGAGTAAAATCACCCCTTAATTGCAGCTCTATAATTAAGCTATCTTTATCGAATCGAATATAAGAAGATCGAATAATCTTCTCTCCTATTCGCAATAGTATATAAATCTAATAAATACTTCTACTATTAAATCCGATAAGAGTACCTACCTTTGCTTTTAAAGCGAGTTTATTACTTTAAGTTCGCTTTTCTTTCTCGATTAGCATATAGACGTAATAGCCTAGTACTTAAAGATGCTTAATTAAAGGAGTATAAGGCTTATTAAGCTTAATATTATCCTAAAAGACCTTATATAAAGTCTTACCACTTAGAATATCAAAGGTAGTAAGATTAGTGATATATATTATTAAAAGAAGGAGGTAAGGCTAGAGAAAGGAAGGGATATTTTAATCAATTATAGCTATTTGCAACTTTTCCATTAGTATACGAATTAATCTTTCCGATCTGCTATCTTATTCTAGTGTATATAAAGTAGATTCTTTTAAAATTATACTAAGGTTTTTTATAAGTATTCGCATTTATATAAGAGAGTACTCCTTGCCTCTATTAATTCTCTACTGCTTGATTATACAATTATACTAAGTTTATAAAAGGCTAATTATTTTCTTATTTACTTTAAAGGCATTAGATTTGTTTATATAAGTCTATCCCTATCTAGCTATTATAGCTAAGCAAGTGAAGATAGAGGCGTATTTATAGCTGTTAAGGCCAATTGGCTTTAAATAAACTATATCGACGTATAGCTTATTAAGTGCCTTTATAAGTCGAGGGCAAGCTAAGCGTTTATTAATATATTAAAGAGGTTTGCCTTTCTCGCAAGGAGCGCAGATTCGCATCTTCTTTGATTTTATTTCCTTAATCTATATATTAGTAATAGTAGATTATGTTGAGATGGGTGATATAGCCATTACTCTGATGTATTGTCATATGACCCTACTGCTTAGTCAGTAGGATGTTGATACGTATATAGCTATAGGGAAGAAAGGGGTAACCTTCCTTCCTTAACTCTTACTAATATATCGACTATCGACCTCTAGAAGTTTCTATTACCTACTGCGCCGACTTATTTAAGCTTAATAGGTTATAAGCCTTAAATAGATTGATAATAGATTATTAACTTCCTTTAGAAAGCACTTGCGCTATAACTATTAGTAGGAAGTTGAATGAGACTTATAGTAAGAGGCGAGCAATCGGCAAATAGGAGGTATGATTCCTTATTTAGCCAATCTGTATTATAAGAGGTATGATTCCTTGTTCTATAACCCCTTTAGTACTGCAAGAGGTATGATTCCTTGCTTTATTATATTTCATAAGAGGTATAATTCCTTGTGTTATAGCCTAAAAACCCTTTTCGATAAGAGGACTTCCTCCCTATTTAATACTTTTATAATACCTGCTATTTAATCATTTCAACTTTTCGATAAGAGGAGTGCCCTTAACTATTTAATTTATTTGATTTTAAATGCAATTTTATTCGAAATGGTAATAGCATCCGATTCTGATTGAAACACTAAGCCTAAAGACCTCTAACTCTTTTAGAAGAACTAGTAATAATAGTTCGACGATTTAGAGCTTTACTTTAAGAGCAAAGGCATTGAAATAGCGATTTAAAAGACACTTATTAAATACGCGAGAATAGCCCCTTATACTCCTTCTACTAATTTGTCTACTTCTACTTTAATAGCTAATACAACTGCTAAGGATTTGCCAGATATATTAAATAAGCTTAGCCTAAGAGCTTTAGTAGATAATAATTAAGAATCCTAAAGGTAGATTTTAAATATAGAAAAGGAGAAGGAGTATAGGCTAGCCTTAGCCAAATGTAAGCTTAAGATTAATAGAGGTTTAAGTAATAAAGACTGAGATTTTATTTAAGTTTATAATAATGCAAAGATAAGATAGGATATATTAAAGGTAAAATACTCTTAAACAATTGCCCTTAATACCTAGTATCTATTATAGTAAATTACTTTATTTTAATATAGAAAAGACAAAGATAGTAAGGATATAAATATAAATATAGACTCTACTTAATCCATACTGCGTAAAGCGAGAAGGAGAGTAAAAGCCGTAGATCCTAAGATAGTTATAATTTTTAAGGAAACTCAGCTTTTTAATTTCCTACTTAATAGCCTCCTTCCTAAGTTCGCTATTATAAAATAATCTCTTCTTATTTAACCTAACCTTAAGATCTATAAGAAGATCGACCTCCTTCGAACTATTAAGTAAGACCTCGAAGGACGCTTTGAATTGGCAAATGCTGCATTATAGGGCAACAATAAGCCTAAGAAGAGGAAGGAGCGCAGGACGAGCCCTTGAGCTTATTAGGGATGCTACTTCTATAATAGTACTTATAATATTACTAATTATGAAATTAGAAGGCAATTGATTAATATAATTACTAGCTTTAATATTAAAAAGTAATTAAAGCAGAAGTTAAGAAGTAAACTGCCCTTATCCTACCGAAGGCTATAACTACTAAGGAAAGGCAAAGGAAAAGGCTATTTAGCCAGAACTTTAGCAGATACCTTTAATAATGATAATAGGTCATTTAAATCTAAATCTACTTCTAATAATTTAGATAATAATTATAATAAAGATGCCTATATTTTAAAAGCCGATCTTTATAAGATCCTTAAATCCAACTAGTATAGTAATACTAGTTATATAATATATATAATTGATAAACCCTACCTATTTAAAGGCCCGCTTATTAAAATAAAAAGGCGCTCTATTAAGGTTAGTAGTAGAAGGTTATATATAGACTTAATAGGTATAGTAGAAATGAATATCGCTAGCGTTTCTTTCCTTTTATAAAATGTTTTCCTTATGCCTAGCTTAAGTATCAATCTCTTATCTAGCTATAAGATTTATATAGAGTTGAATTATATAGGAGTTTTTAATAATTAATTTATATAATTTATAAATAATAATTATAAAGTGATCTTTAAAGTTAAAATTAAAGATAGACTTTATATTATCTTAAAGGTAATATTATAGAAATTGACTCTTAAGCCAGACCTATAAGTGAATTCCTTTAAGGAAAGTGCACTCTTTGCCTTAATATAATTAAGTAAGGATAAGGAGAATAAATGGACTTTTAAGCTAGGATTGCAAGTAAAATTTGCGAAAATGACTCTTAAGCTAAGACTATAGGTAGATTATAAAGTATTCTTAAAGATGACTCTTAAGCTAGGATCATAAGTGAATTTAATAGAAATAACTCTTAGGCTAGGACTGCGAATGGATTTTGCAAATTCGCTAATAACGACTCTTAGGCTAGGATCGTAAGTGAAATTCGCGGAAATGACTCTTAGGCTAGGACTATAAGTGAAATTCGTAAATTTATTAAAGACGACTCTTAAGCTAGGACCGCAAGTGGATCTTGCTATTTCTAGGAAATCGACTCTTAAGCTAGGACTGCAAGTAGATCTTGCGGTTTTATTAAAAACGACTCTTAAGCCAAGCTTGCAATTGGAAAACGGAAAAACCTTAAACTACTATTACTAGTCCTTTTTAGCCGCTAATAATAAAGTATCGACTAACAATAGGCTACTAAAGCTATCAAAAGCTAAAAGCCTATTAAGGTATTAGCTAATATATAGAAGATTCGCGCATCTAAGGCTAGAGAAATTGAAGGGCCTATATAAGGTCTTAACCTTAAAATGGAAGATCTAAGTACTAAAGGATCGCTTAGTATATCGAATTTGTAAGCTGATAAAACTTCGAAATCGGACGCAAACTAAGCTTAGTCTATAGAAAGATTTAATACTAGCGCTAATATCTATTAATACTACTAGATTATTTATAACCTCGATTAAAGGAAATAATTAGTTTTCTTAAATAGTAGATAACTCTACTTAATAGATATAGACTATTTGCGCTAAGACCAAATCTAAGCTTATAGAAAAGCTGGAAACTTAGAAAGTAATAAAGGAACGCTAGACCTAATTAAAGCTAATAGCTATTAGGTCTAATAATACATTAGAGATTAGGGTAAAGCTTAATAAATAGGTAAAATAAGGAGTTTATTATAAACTAATTATAATATACGAAGGTTCCTATTAGAATAGTATTATTAAGTAAAGCATTTAATAAGCAAAGACTAACTATTATACTTTATTATAAGATGCTAACCTGCTATTAGAATTCTAGGACCTTATAGTTAAGGCAGACGCATACCTGCGAAATAGAATAGGTAATAAACTAATAGTTAATAGCACTTGAATATCGCTATATAAAGCATATTTTAAATAGAAATTAAGCTTGGACTATATCTGCGTCTTTAAAAGCGTCTGCTACTCTTATATTAGCCTAAAGTCCTGGCCCGCGGGTATAAAGAGTAAGAAGCTAATAGACTAAGGTAGAGAGTATATATTTATTAGGTATATTAAATAGATAATAAAGCAATAGATAGTATATATATTAGATCTAAGGCGAGTAATCACATTTTTAGTAATTAAGTTTAATAAATCTCAAAATAGGGAAGAGCTATCCTTAAAGCTCTATATACTTAGAGATTCGTAAGGTATACCACTCGACGGTAATACTATCAAGCTGAATTAATAACCCCTTTCTCTTAGCTTAAGCATATTAAGCGCACTTGCTAATCGACAACCAGCTGGTTGTCTAAAGGCTAAATAGACTATTCCTATTATCTGCGAACTGCCTAAAGTATAGAATAACTTTAATATCGTTGTCCCTTTAGTTAAAGCACTTATAGTAAAGGATATTCCTGAAATAGGTATAAGTAATAATAAGCCTCTACTATTAAAAAGCGGTTCTCCAAATGATAAGCCTACGAAACCTATAGCCAAACCTATGTCCTTAAAGAGGAATAGAGACCTAGAACTAGAAGACACCTTAAATGAACGCGAGTCTAAGTGTATCTAGGTTATAATAGCGCATAGGATCTACAAGCTTGAACTTTAATAGAGCTTTGACGAAGATAATGCGTTCCTAGCCGCTGGGGAGATAATGAAAATCTCTCTTCTAAAGACGTATAATAAAGCTATCAATAACCTAAAGAATAGAGCAGTATAGAGTGAGGCAATCTAAGAGGAGATAAGCTCTTTTACTGCAAATGGTATATAGATAGAGGAACTAATGCTAAAGGATATGAACCTAGTATTAATAAAGTAGGTCTTTATAATTAAGATATATATAGATAGAACCTTAAAGCGTTATAAGGCAAGGCTTATAGCTAGGGGCTTCTCCTAACAGTATAGAGAAGACTACTTCGACATATTCGCGCCAATAGTTCGCATAGATACCCTTTGTATATTTATAGCAATAGTAGCTGCTAAGGACCTTAAATATAGATAGTATAATATTAAAAATGCATTTACCAAAGCAATTATAAAGGAACGGATTTTTCTCTCCTGACCTAATAGTATTCTTATATACGCTAGCCACTCTTTTTATATACTTTGCAGTATCTATAGGCTTAAATAATCAACTTGTAATTAGAACCTCTTATACAGCTCTACTCTAGTGGAAATAGGATTCATTCAGAGCTTAGCTAACCCTTATCTATTTACCTATGCTAAGCGTAAAATCAAGTTGCTATTATATATTAACAATATTGCTATAGCTGCGAAAACAATTACTCAATTGAATTGGTTCTTTATAATAATTTGGAAACGTTTTAATACTAAGGATCTAAGGGGAATTCATAAGATCCTTAATATCTATATTATAAGGAACTGCTCTACTTAAGAACTCTGGTTAGATTAAGAGCAGTATATTAAGAAGATCTTAGACCGAATGGGACTTTCTACTTATACTCTTAACTTTAAGCCAAAGCGTACTTTAATTAAAGGAAAGTATAATAAGTTAGAGCCTGCTAATGAAAATAAGCAAAGAGGAGATCTGAAGAAGTACTAATAGGATATTAGAGCGATTATATATATTATAGTATATATAAGACCAGATATTGCCTTTATTATTAAGCAACTTAGTCAAAACCTAAAGGATCTAACGATTTGATATAAGAATGCAGTTAAGCGACTTAGAAGGTACCTTCGATTGATAATCATATAGAAGGTAAGATATAGACTAACGAAATATATAAGTATAAAGCTTAAGGTATATACCGATTCCGACTAGGCAAATATAAAAGGTTGGAAAAGTATATTTAGAAGCGTAGTAGTACTATATGGCAGACCTATATTATAGGGAAGTAGGAAGTAGAAATCAGTAGCTACCGCAAGTACTAAGGCCGAATATATATTAATATTATCAAATTGTAAGCAAGGATTATAGATCACTTAAGTTCTGAAAGATATAAGTTTCGCTAAGTATATTAGATAAGATAAGAATTATATTAATCTTTAAGTAGATAATATAAGGGCGATTGCACTTGCAAAGAATCCATACTTATATAAGCGATCGAAATATATTAATATTGCCTACTACTTTATCTGCAACCTTATTGCAAAGAACAAGTTGTCGATCACCTATATCCTAACTGATCGAATAGTAGTAGATGGATTTACAAAGCTATTAAAGACGGTTGCAAAGTTCAAAGCGTTTAAAGATATACTAGGGTTGCAGAAGACAGTAAGGGCTTAGTAGGCTTAAGGACAACTCCTAGGCCCGCCCTACGAGTTAGGTTATATAGTCTTATAAAGGAAAGTTTTTAAATCGACTCCTAGGCCTAGACCGCGAGTTAAGTCATATGGTCTTATAAAGGAACATCTTTTAAGAAATTTGACTCCTAGTCCTACCTTGCAAGTAGGATTGGTGATTTTAATAGAGGTTGCTATTAATTGATTATTTTTAATTTAAAGAGATACTTAGGAGTTGGATTAGCGTAAAAGGATAATTGTTATTTTCCTAACTATAGGTCAATTGGAGTAAGGTCTGAGTAAGGGTATTGAGATAGGTAATATAGCTATCACTTTGATATATTATTATATAACCCTACTGCTTAGTCAGTAGGATATTGATATATATATAGCTATAGGGAAGAAAGGGGTAACCTTCCTTTCTTAACTCTTACTAATATATCGACTATCGACCTTTAGAAGTTTCTATTACCTACTGCGCCGACTTATTTAAGCTCAATAGATTAAGTCTTTTTAACCGTTTATAAGCTAGCGTAGCCTAATCGATAGTACTAAAGCTTAATATCAAAAGGTCCATTCTTAATAGCAGCTAAGAGAGCATATCCACTTATATAACCAGAGGAGTTAATAGAAGGCTATTCCTTATTAATATATATATTATTATTAATAGTGCAAATTTCCTTCTTATTAAATAGGAATAGCTTGCTATTTTAATAGAAGCCTTTGATTTTATTAAGTTTACTACGTAAGTATAGGCAGATAGGTAATTAAGGTATATAAAGAGTATTAATTAACTTAAGAATATATACCTTTCCATTTGATTTAAGTATATTAACTTTATAAGTCCTAATGCTAAGAGATTGAATAGATCTATTAACTATATTTAAAGAGGGTAGATTATTTTAAGCAATATAAGAAGTGAACTTAGAAAGATTATTAAAGACGTACTTATTAGCACTTATATTATATAGCTAACGATTCCTTAATTTTAATAAGAAGCAAGAGGTAAAAGAACTAAGTCCTAGGCCCGGCCCGCGAGTGGAAATTGGCCTTAAAGAGGAGTCGGAATTGACTCCTAGGCCCGGCTTGCGAGTAAGAATTGGCCTTAGGGTTAGTAATAGCATAGTATACTTAAAGAGGTTATTATTTAACTCTTCGTTTTCCTTTTGAATCTTTTTAAAAGGCTTTTTACCTTTTGGTAATAATAGCAAGGACTTATCGTCTTTGCCTTTAAGGTGATAGAATATGTATTTCTTCCTTAAATCCTTCTCTTAAGCCTCTCTTTTCGATTTATTAATTGCAAAGTAATCTTTTACCTTATGGTATAGCTTTGGTTGCTTGCAATAAGGATAGGGGGAGTTAGGGGAAGAGGTGGTAGTATTCCTAAAGGTGCTCTTCTTTAAGTCTTTAAAACCTCCTTTATTTTCTAACTTCTTATAGTCAGAAGAATGCGGCTTACTAGCCGATTTATTACTATATAAGACGGTTCCATTCATTTTTAAACTCTATAAGGCTTGAGCTTTATTAGTAATTGTAGCAAGGAGGTTCTCTAATAGTGAACTTGATAGTAAACTAGAAGAGGGTACGAAGAAGTATGAGGTGCAAACGACGATATTAGGTGTCTTATGTCTTGATTTATAAGAGCTCTCTAACTATGAGCTATTTAATAAGGGCTGCTACTAAGTCATATGGTAAGTTATATGACATATTATATGTATAATATATCATATGACAGATTATATAATAAATATATAATGGGTATACTTATAATATATCCCTTTAAGGAGACCTTTAAAGGTACTCGCTAGTAATATATATAATATTATAACTTTTGTTATAATCTATAGTTTTGTATGAAAAATCAACCTGCAGATATAGGAAATAGAGTAGAGTTCGCTAGCGCGAAATCCACCCCTTAGTAAGTTAAAATCAACTTGCGGGCCTAGCCTAGGAGTAAAAAAAATCACCCTTTAATAGAAGTGTAAAAAAAAAAACACCTTATAATAGAGGTATAAAAAAAATCACCCTTTAATTGAGGTGCAGAACCTTTATATTTAACAATTTGATAAAGGCGGCGTAGTTGGAGCTATTTAAGCTTTTAGTAAGTCTATCGGCGGCGTTATCTTTAGTATTTGTATACTAGAGGTCCAAATGGCCTTTCTAAAGCTCTTATCGAATATAATAGAACTTGATATTAATATACTTCGTTTACTAATGATATTTGGGGTTTTCGATAAGATAAAGGGCTCTTTAATTATTATAGATCATCTCGACTTTAATAGCATTGTTGCTAGCGTAGCCTATTTCCTTAAGTACCTAGTGTATTTAAGAGGCTTCTTATACGAATTTATATATAGTAATATACTCTACCTTTATAAATAAGAGAGCGATAATAGTCTGTCGCTTAAAGGAGGCGGTAATTATGCTATTATTAAGGAAAAAGACGGCCTTAGAATAAGAGGCTCTAATTCCCCTATTACCTACTTAATTAGAATCGTAGTAGCTATGCAATTTCTAAAGCTTTAGGTCAGTTGTTTTACTTCTAAAGGTAGTAGAATAAAATCGCATTCCTTATAAGTATTATAAAACTCATTTTAAAGCCGCTATATATTATAGTAAAGGGTTAGTAAGGAATTTGCTAAGAATAGAGCAATAGTATAGTATATCCTAATGTGTATAGTGCGCAAGGTACTATAGAGAACTATAGATCTCCTAGTATAGCTTCACTTCCTATAGAGTGGCTTGGCCTTTAAATTTGACCATATGAACTTTATAGCTATTAGCAAAAGGCGTTAGTACGCTTTTGCAATTAGTTATATAAAAACGTTTAAAAACCTTATTAATATAAGCGTCTTAATAAAGTAAGATTGTTCTATTTTATCGATCTCTAATTATACGTACTCTTAAGAAGTAGTTAGCCAGTTTACTACCTATAATCTTAAAGAGGTTGCGAAGATCTCTCTTAAACTTATTATATATATCACCCTTCTTTATTACTATAAGGAAGTTGTTAATATAAGTAATAATGAGAATCCGAGAGGCGCGGTTGATATATATGCAATTGTTAGTATTAAGAGGTTGAAAATCGAGCTTTTATAACTTAGACTATAGCTTTTCTTACTATAGTCGTAGAGATTGCTTTAAGCTATATAAGGCCTTAAAAAGCTTTAAATAGTAGTCTTAAGGGGAAAGAACGACCCTATCTTAAGTGTATTTAAGAGGTAACTTGACGTAAATATTAAAGTTAGCTTTTGAATTAAGGAAAGCTATCTTAATATCGAACTGATCTAACTCGAAGTTATAAAGAGCTGCGAGCGCAATTGCAATCTTTTAAATAGCAGATTTATATACTTTAGCAAAAGTCTAGTCGTAATCTCAACCTTATTATTATATATAGCCTTATATAATAAATCTGACCTTCTATTAGGAGATTTCCCTATTTTAGTCTCTTTTTATTTTAAAGATAAGCCTTGATCTAAGTACTCTATTATCTTTAAAGAGTTTTAAGCGTTTTACTACTACCTATATATTCTTATAAGCGAGGGAATTATACTTAAAGTTGATTGCAGATCGCTATTTATTAGCATTAGCGTAAGAGAGGGCTTATTCGACTGTTTTTAGGTCATTTGGGTATAGAGAGTCGAGTAAGGCCATATAGAAGGCGCTTAAATAGGCTTCTTTATTATTAGAGTTATCAGCTTTAAGTCTAAAAGCATAAGTTAAGCGAGTAGCTCTCTTTTTAAAAGGCTGAGGGTAAGCCTTATTCTTTGAGTTAAGAGGTCTTCCCCTCTTTCTTAGAGTTAGAAGCTCAGCTTTTCCTAAATTAGAATTGACTTCTGGTCCTGGCCTAGGAGTGAAATCATTATAAGAGTCAGTATTGACTTGCGGTCTTAGCCTAGGAGTGAAATCACCTTTCAATTGCGGCTTTATAATTAGGCCGTCTTTATCGAATTAAATGTAAGATAATCGAATAATCTTTTTACCTATTTGCAATAGTATATAAATCTAATAGATACTTCTACTATTAAATCCAATAAGAGTACCTACCTTTGCTTTTAAAGCGAGTTTATTGCTTTAAGTTCGCTTTTCTTTCTTAATTAGTATATAGACGCAATAGCCTAGTACTTAAAGATACTTAACTAAGGGAGTATAAGGCTTATTAGGCTTAATATCGTCCCAAAAGACCTTATATAAAGTCTTGCCGCTTAGAATATTAAAGGTAGTAAGATTAATAATATATATTATTAAAAGAAGGAGGTAAGGCTAGAGAAAGGAGGGGATATTTTAGTCAATTATAGCTATTTGCAACTTTTCTATTAGTATGCGAATTGATCGTTCTAATCTGCTGTCTTATTCTGGCGTATATAGAATAGATTCCTTTAAAATCATAATAAGGTTTTCTATAAGTATTCGCATTTATATAAGAGAGTACTCCTTACTTCTATTAGTTCTTTACTGCTTAATTATACAATTATACTAAGTTTATAAAAGGCTGATTATTTTCTTATTTGCCTTAAAGGCATTAGATTTATTTATATAGGTCTATTCCTATCTAGCTATTATAGCTACGTAAGTGAAGATAAAAGCGTATTTATAGCCGTTAAGGCTAGTTGGCTTTAGATGAACTATATTGACGTATAGCTCGTCAAGTGCCTTTATAGGTCGAGGGCAAGCTAAACGTTTATTAATATATTAAAAAGGTCTGCCTTTCTTGCAAGGAGCGTAAATTCGCATCTTCCTTAATTTTATTTCCTTAATCTATATATTAGTAATAGTAGATTAGGTCTTTTTAACCGTTTGCAAGCCAGCATAGCCTAATCGATAGTACTAGAGCTTAATATTAAAAGGTCTATTCTCAATAGCAGCTAAGAGAGCATATCCACTTATATAACTAAAGGAGTCAGTAGAAGGCTATTCCTCATTAATATATATATTATTATCGATAGTGCAAATTTCCTTCTTATTAGATAGGAATAGCTTACTATTTCGATAGAAGCCTTTGATTTTATTAAGTTTACTACCTAAGTATAAGCAGATAGGTAATTGAGGTATATAAAGAGTATTAATTAACTTAAGAATATATACCTTTCTATTAGATTTAAATGCATTGACTTTGCAAGTACTAATGCCAAAAGGTTAAATAGATCTATTAACTATACTTAAAGAGGATAGATTATCTTAAGTAGTATAAGAAGTAAACTTAAAGAGATTATTAGAAACGTGCTTACTAGTACTTATATTATATAGCCAACGATTCCTCAATTTTGATAAAAAGCAGGAGGTAAAAGAACTAAGTCCTAGGCCTGGCCTGCGAGTGGAAATTGGCCTTAGGGAGGAGTCTAAATTGAGTCCTAGGCCTAGCTCGCGAGTAAGAATTGGCCTTAGGGTTAGTAATAGTATAGTATACCTAAAGAGGTTATTATCTGACTCTTTATCTTCCTTTTGAATCTTCCTAAAAGGCTTCTTACCTTTTAGTAATAATAATAATAATAATAAGGACTTATCGTCCTTACCTTTAAGGTAATAGAATACGTACTTCTTCCTTAAGTCCTTTTCCTAAGTCTTTCTTTTCGATTTGTTAATTGCAAAGCAATCTTCTACCTTATGGTATAGCTCTAATTGCTTGCAATAAGGATAGGAGGAGTTAGGGGAGGTAGTAGTATTCCTAAAGGTACTCTTCTTTAAGTCTTTAAAACCTCCCTTATATTCTGACTTCTTATTAGAAGAATGCAGCTTGCTAGCCGATTTATTACTATATAAGACAGTTCTATTTATCTTTAAACTTTATAAGGCTCGAGCTTTATTAGTAATATCTTTAATAAGAGCTTTAAGTATAATCTCTGATTTTCGTCCAGCTACTATAGCTAAGCAAAGGTTAAAGCATTATCAATCTACTTAAATAGGCCATCTATTAGAATAGTTAGCAATAAATATAATAGGGTGCTAGTAAGAGGGAAGGGCAGAGTCAAGAGCTTTCAATTTAATAATTAAAAGCCTAAAGGCGACGACGTAAGCTTTAAGTGAATTAAAGTTGTTATATTTAATAGTAACGTAGGTCTATATAGTATTATATTCAAGCACTATTCCAAATCCTTTATACTATTTTTAAAGAGCTTCTTATATATCTAAGGCAGATTTATCGCCTTCTATATAAGCTAATAGGCCTGGTTTGCAATTAAGTATAATAGTAAGCTTTATCTGAGATTCCTTAGCTTCCTATCTAACCTAATTATCCCTTTCCTTATTTATAATAGAACAGTCCTATAAGTCAACCTTAAGTAGAGTATATATTCTAGCTTTTATATAAAGATATATAGTTAAAGCGTTTGACTTTGCAAGGTTCAAAACCTTATTCCTTTACTAGCTATAGTCCTCTATGCCTTTAAGCTTTTAAGACTTAAAGAGGCTAAGGGCAGCTAAAGATAACGATAATATCTTATTTATATATATATATATAGAGTTATCGAAAGGAGGAGAAGGAGGAAAAGGAGGAGATAAACTATTGAATTCGAGTTTAAGGTACTATATATTAGTCCCTTTAAAAATAGGTGATTTAAGCAGTAGAATACTTTTAGCAATTAAGCTAGTAATCTCAGCTATTAATCCTAATGATTTAGCCATAATAACGAATCTTGCGTAAGCTTAGATTATTATATAGCGCTCTGGAAGGGGAGTAGCTACTATTTTATTATTAAAATAACGCTATTATATATTATTAGTTGAGTAATAAAAACTTAAAAATATCGATTAGCCTTTTTATTTATAAAGGAGACTTTAATCAATGGAATTTGTCGAATGCTATTTATAGGCATACAGGGCTTATAACCTATAGCAAGGAGGTTCTCTGATAGTGAACTTGATAGTAAACTAGAAGAGGGTACGAAGAAGTATAAAGTGCAAACGACGATATTGGGTGTCTTATGTCTTAATTTATAAGAGCTCTCTAACTACGAGCTATTTAATAAGGGCTGCTACTAAGTCATATGGCAAGTCATATGACATATTATATGTATGATATATTATATGATAGATCATATGACAAATATGTGACGGGCATACTTGCAATAGTAATATCTTTAATAAGAGCTTTAAGCGTAATCTCTGATTTTCGTCTAGCTACTATAGCTAAGCGAAGGTTAAAGCGTTATCAATCTGCCTAAATAGGCCATCTATTAGAATAGCTAGTAATAAATATAATAGGGTGCTAGTAAGAGGGATAGGCAGAGTTAAAAGCTTCTAATTTAATAATTGAAAGCTTAAAGGCGATGATATAAGCTTTAAGTGAGTTAAAGTCATCATATTTAATAGTAATATAAGTCTATATAGCATTATATTCAAGCACTATTCCAAATCCTTCATACTATTTTTAAAAAGCTTCCTATATATCTAAGGCAGATTTATCACCTTCTATATAAGCTAGTAGGCCTAGTTTGCAATTAAGTATAATAGCAAGCTTTATTTGAGATTCCTTAGCTTCCTATCTAATCTAATTATCCCTTTCCTTAAAAGTGATAGAATAGTCTTATAAGTCAACCTTAAGTAGAGTATATATTTTAACTTTTATATAAAGATATATAGTTAAGGCGTTTGACTTTGCAAGGTTTAAAACCTTATTCCTCTACTAGCTATAGTCCTCTACGCCTTTAAGCTTTTAAGACTTAGAGAAGCTAAGGGCAGCTGAAGATAATAATAATATCTTATTT
>JAENRP010000425.1:0-34070 GCA_024741835.1 Diplocarpon mali | reverse complement strand
TTATAAATTATATAAATTGATTATTAAAAACTCTTATATAATTCAACTTTATATAAATCTTACAGCTAGATAAAAGATTAATACCTAAGCTAGGCATAAGGAGAACATTTTACAAAAGGAAAGAAATGCTAGCGATATTCATCTCTACTATACCTATTGAGTCTATATACAACCTTCTACTACTAACCTTAATAGAGCGCCTTTTTATTTTAATAAGCAGGCCTTTAAATAGGTAGGGTTTATTAGTCATATATGCTATACAATTAGTATTATTATACTAGTTAGATTTAGGGATCTTATAGAGATCGGCTTTTAAGATATAAGCATCTTTATTATAATTATTATTTAAATTATCAAAAGTGGATTTAGGTTTAAATAACCTACTACTATTATTAAAGGTATTTGCTAAAGTTCTAGCTAAATAGCCTTTTCCTTTGCCTTTCCTTAGTAGTTGCAGCCTTCGGTAGGATAAGGGCATTTTGCTTCTTGACTTTTGCTTTAATTGCTTCTTAATATTAAAGCTAGTAATTATATCGATCAGTTGCCTTTTAACTTTATAATTAGTAATATTATAAGTACTATTATAGAAGTAGCATCCCCGATGAGCTTAAGGGCTTATCCTGCGCTCCTTCCTCTTCTTAAGCTTATTATTGCCTTATAATATAGCATTTGCCGATTTAGAGCATCCTTTAAGGTCTTACTTAATAGTTCAAAGGAGGTCGATCTTCTTATAGATCTTAAGGTTAGGTTAGATAAGAAGAGATTGTTTTACAATAGTAAACTTAAGAGAGAGGCTATTAAGTAAGAAACTAAAAAGCTAAGTTTCCTTAAAAGTTATAGCTATCTTAAGATCTATAGCTTTTACTCTCCTCCTCGCTTTATATAGTATAGACTAGGCAAAGTCTATATTTATATCTATATCCTTGCTATCTTTATCTTTTCTATATTAAAATAAAGTGATCTGCTATAGCAGATGCTAAGTATTAAAGGCAGTTGTTTAAGAGTATTTTACCTTTAAAGTATCCTATCTTATCTTTACGTTATTATAAACTCGAATAAAATCTTAATCTTTATTGCTTAAACCTTTATTAATCTTAAGCTTGCATTTGGCTAAGGCTAGCCTATACTCCTTTTCCTTTTCCATATTTAAAATCTGCCTTTAGGATTCTTAGTTATTATCTATTAAAGCTCTTAGGCTAAGCTTATTCAATATATTTAGCAAATCCTTAGCAGTTATATTAGCTATTAAAGTAGAAGTAGATAAATCGGTAAAGGGAGTATAGGAGGCTATTCTTGCGTATTTAATAAGTATCTTTCAAATCGCTATTTTAATGCCTTTGCTCTCGAAGTAAAGCTTTAAATTATCGAACTATTATTACTAGTTCTTTTAAGAGAGTTGGAGGTCTCTAGGTCTGGTATTTCGATCGGAATCGGAAGCTATTGCTATTTCAAATAGAATCGCATTTAAAATCAAATAAATTAAATAGTTAAAGGCACTCCTTTTATCGAAAAGTTAAAATGATTAAATAGCAGGTATTATAGAAGTATTAAATAGGGAGGAAGTCCTTTTATTAAAAAGGGTTTTTAGGCTATAACGCAGGGAATTATACCTCCTATGAAATATAGTAAAGTAAGGAATTATACCTTTTGCAATACTAAAGGGTTATAAAGCAAGGAATTACACCTCTTATAATATAAGTTAGCTGAATAGGGAATCATACCTCCTATTCGCCGATTGCTTGCCTTTTACTATAAGTCTTATTCAACTTCCTACTAATAGTTGCAATATAAGTGCTTTCCAAAGGAAGTTAATAATCTATTATTGGTTTATATAAGGCTTATAACCTATTAAGCTTAAGTGAGTCGGCGCAGTAGGTAAAGGAGGCTTTTAAAGGTCAATGGTTAATATATTAGTAAGAGTTAAAGAAGGAAGGTTACCCCTTTCTTCCCTATAGCTATATATATATCAATATCCTACTGACTAAGCAATAGGGTTATATGATAATACATCGGAGTAATAGCTATATCACCTATCTTAACAATTTTTACTAATCTGAGACTCCTATTCAAGTCAATTATAGAGACTGAGCCTTAAGCTCCTTCTATATAGGAGCTTAAGGAACTGGAAATGGCTAACCTTTGCATAGTATACGCGAGGTTGTATAAAGAGTATATAGCGACTTTATTTAAATAGATTTACGCCCGCTTTCCCTTAGGAGATCTGTTAAAAGCTCTTCCTTTATAGGCGTCTTATAAGGATATCAAGGATAAATATAAAATCCTAATAAAGGAGTACCATATACGTAAGGAGACTTAAAAGACCTAATGCAAATACTATAAACTACTTTTAGAATAGGTCTTTAAAACCGTCGATAGAACGCTCTTAGCTTCTGCGATAGCTTAAGTATAAATCCAAGCTAAGAAGCTCTTCTCCTTAATACCTAATGGAGATACTCCTATAAGTGGAACTACTACTGATAACCTATATGCTAATTTAGTGAACTAGCAACTCTTACTCTAAGGCCTAGTATCCATTTTAAAGTGTGATATTGCGCCTTCTAATAAGGCTATTCAGTCTCAAATAAGGCTCTAGTATTGCAATATACTATACTAAGGCAAGACTAGGAGAACTAACACTTAGCAGTAGATCCAGGAGTGGCAGGAGGCGTACTACTTAATAAAGCAATATAGTTTTCTTAAGATTAAAGGGAGATTAAGAGTAATTGACTTTTTAGACTTAATTGTAATAAAGATTAATCTGAGTTAGGCGACCCGCCTAAAGGAGGAAATAATTACTAATAAGCAAATAGGAACCCTATGCAAGTACGACCTAATATAGCTAAGCTGCGCCCTAGCAGGCATTGAATCTAATAAAGCAATTGATAATAAAGGGCTAGCAGTTTTTACTACTCGAGAGTCTCTCTTAGATGCCGAAACCCTTTCGCAGGCTCTAGCGAGCAACTCCCGAAATCGCTTTATAAGCTCTAGAAGGGAGATCAGGCCTAAGTGCCCTTATAAAGGCTTTAAAAACCACTATTAGAAGCCCTAGGACTATTGGAAACTATTATATACTATAGATAGGCGCAAGGAAAATATGAAGGTTCTCCCCTCGCAAGAGGAGGTCTTACGAATACAAAAGGCATTAAACGTAGGAGACTAGTTCAAAGGTCTTTAAGTATAGCTTAAGGAGAATAACATTATAGTAATAGCGATTGATAAATTTAAAGGAAAGGCTTTAGCCTTTAAGGAGGATGGTTTAAGTAAAAGGGAGAACTTACTAGTCTTTATAATAATAGATCCCTTTGCCTTTAATGCTTTTGAAGAATTGTTCAATATCTACTACCTCTTTAAGCTAAAACGCTACCTGCTTTCCTTAAGTACACTTCTTAATAATTGCGCAGCTACTTATATCGTTAATTCAAAGGATTTACTTATTATAAGCACCTTTAAGCCTTTTAATAACTTATAGTAATATATTAAAGTAGGTACCTTAAGACTCCTACTTATTAAGAGAGGTAATAGATATATAGCAGACTCTCTTTTATAATATAACGGCTCTTCTATAGGGATAACGCTTTGCAATATTACTATTATAAAAGAGTTTACTACTAATATCATCTTAAAAAGGCTCCTTACAGATAAGGGTTTTTAGTACTTTAGGGTAGACCTTACTTTACGCTCTAGGAGTATTAGAGACTTTATAAAGCGAGCTCAGTTAGAGTATTACTATAATCTCGTTTTCTTTAAATATAAGCCTATCAACTATTTAAATCTACTAAATATGCTTTAATATAACTTCTCTACCTTAATAGCGTTTCCTATAGCTAAGATGACGCTTTATAATAGGTTCTAGTCTAGCTATATACCTACTAAGGTATAGGATAATAATGCGTATACTTAGCACCTTTGCGCTGGCCACCTAAGTATAAAGGCTCTTTAAGCGCTAGTCAAGTGCGCTAAGGGAATGAAAATCAGGGGAATATAAAGGCTAGAGTGCCTTATATATATAGTAGCGTTTGCTAAGTAAGTTATTTCTTACGCTACCTTTAAGAACCGATCTTTAAAGCCCTTCTTTAAGATCTCCTGGGATCTCTTTAACTTTTTAAATAACTTATATAATAATTGCTTATAGGTTCTTTTAATTAAGGATAAGTATAGTAGTATACTTTAGATATTCTTATTAAGATCGAAGGGCAGAGATATAGTTATAAAGGTCCTTTAATCCTTTAAAGTATAGGTAAAACGCTAATATAGGCTTTCTATTTACAAGATTAGATAAGATAATAACACTTTAGTAATCTCCTTAAGGGAAGACTCTCTTATAAAGTACTAAAGATAGGTAAAAGAGGAGGGAATTGATTTAGAGCTTACTCCTACTTATATATACCAATTTAATAAAGGCGTAGAGCGAGTAGGAAGGGAGTTGATTAAACGCTTTATTAAAATAAGGATCTATGCTAGGCTTCTAGCGAGCCTTTGGCTAAAGGTTATAGAGGTTATTATATACCTTTATAATATCTTCCTACTTACTAGGAAGAAGATAATCTTATTAAGCAAGGCTCTTTATAGTTAGTTTAAGTAGTATTTTCGATTTTATAAGCCGCTACTTATTAAGTAGATAATAGCGAGCTTAAAGCCTGACTAAAGTCGCATTTATATATATAGTGCTTGCGTATACCCTTTAATTAAGAAGAGAGAGGCGGGCAGGGACTGCCGAACCTTTAAAATTAAATTATAAGGGCACTTAAGTTACTTAATTGGATATATTACCTTTAATATTTATAAAATCTAGGTTCCTATGCTTTAATAAGTAATAACAACTTATAATATCGAATTCGATAAGTCTCTTTTCTATAGTCTAAAAGCTAAGTACACAAACCTTATATCGCACTAGGAATTTGAAATAACCTTCCAATTAATTAAAGAGGGAGAGGGAGCTTAAGACGCTAAGTTTAAAGGCATTTTCGAGAAATTAGAGCTTATCGCAAGGCCAAATGCAATGGCTATAAAAGAAGCCGCTATATAGGAAGAGCCTATATTATAAACTAATGCTACTCTATAGCCTTTAACTAATAATATAAAAGACCTTAACTTAAATCTAAATTCTCTAAAAGACCCGCTTAGAAACTCGAGGGTAGAAGCAAGCGAACTAAAAGCTACTTCGCTAGTCTTTAAGAAGGCAAATAGCGACTAGAGCTTAAGAGTGATGATTCCTTATAAAGGCCCTATTAAAAAAAGAACTATAGATAACTTTAAAGGAGTTTTTAAAGATAAGTTCTATAAGGCGATCGGCAGATCTTTAGCTGCTATTTTATATAAGAATAGAGATAGCTTAAGGGCTTTAAGATAGAGTCTTTAATTATAAAGGCAGGCTTTAATAAACTTTAATAAAAGGCTAAAGGCACTACTACTAAGATCTAGGAAGAGCTTTAATAGTCTTATAAAAAGCGACTTAGTAAAAGGAGTAGGCCTTAATAATATAATACCTTAAGTTATAATACTAACTTAAAGACTATAAGCTTAAGAGATAGAGCTACCTAGACTCTTAAAGGAACCTTTAGTAATAATAAAAATAGAAGAAGAGACTTATAGAGAAAAGCGTAAGGAGGAACTCCCTCTTCTTAAGTAAAAGAGGATAAGACGCTTAAGCGTTAAGCAATAGGAGACTTTAAAAGTGTATGCTATTACTTTAAAGTATATGCTCTTTTAAAGTAATATTAATTTACCTTACTCCTTAAATGCGCAAGAGTTTATATTAACCTTTTAAGTAAACGAATAAATAAGGGAGGATAAGAAGGACTATTTAATAGTTTATATAGTTATTAAAGCTATAGTTAATAGTTAGGCAAAGGATAGAGTATAATCTCTTAACCGCCTATAGTATTAAGGCTCTCTGCCGAAGCCTCTAAAAGGATAGCAGGACTTAGAGAAGCACCCTTTTAGCAAACGATTTAAAGAAGGAGGGCGCTAGGAGATTAGGAATTTAGAATCTCAAAGTTGCTAAAGAATCGTATAAAGGGATTATTCAAAGCCTTTGCCAATACTATTAAAATAGGTTTTTACCTATAAGGTCAATAGTTCTAGCGAGCTTCTAAAGTGCCGATCATAGCTAATTATACAAAAGGATCTTTAAAATAAAGCTTCAATTTTCTCAACCTATATAGCCATACTTATAGCAAGGTCTTTCAAGGTACTAATAGTACTTACTATATACTTCGATATAAAAGTAAAGCAATTCGATATTATTAATGCGTTCGTTAACGCTTTTAAAGACCTAAGGAGTACTTTAGTCATATGCTTCCTATTAAATGGCTTTAAGCGCCTTAGTATAGTAGTAGAACTGGACCGCGCGCTTTATAAGCTAAAAGACTCTTTAGCGCTATAGTATAGGAACTTTGTAAGAATGCTTAAGGGCCTTCAACTTAAGCCATTAGGTAAAGAGCCTTATATTTTTATAATAAAGGATCGTATAGTCTTTATAGCGTTTTATATTAATAATATTTAAGTATTATATAAGGCCTTTAACTTAGATCAGGCGACTTATCTAATTAAAGACCTAAAGAGGGCATACGAGCTTACTATTATAAGAGATATCTCCTAGTTCTTTAAAGTAAGGATTATTTAAGATAAAAAGGCAAAGAGGATTTCCTTAATTTATAATACCTATATTAAGAAGATCGCTTAAAAATTCGGAGCTAATATAAGGAGAGTGCCTAGTACTCTACTGCTAAAGAAGGAGTTTATTAAGAACTTAGGGCAAGCTTCTTTAAAAAAGGTAAAGGAGTATTAAGAAAAAATAAGCTCTATTCTCTATATAGCGATTATAATACGCCTGGACGTTGCATTTGCAGCCTTCTAACTGTCTTTCTTTCTAATTAATCTAAGCTTTAAGTACCTCTTAGCTATAGATTAGACGCTTCGATACTTATATAATATATGCTTCTTAGGAATTGCCTATAGCTTTAAGGCTAGGGAATACCAATTGGTCGCATCTTTAGATGCTTCTTTAAAAGATGACTAAGAGACCTGTAGATCCTCTTAGAGATACATCTTCTTCCTATTTAAAAGACCGATTATTTAAAAAGCGAATTGCTAAGCGACTATTACGCTCTCTTCTATTAAAGTAGAACTCTATAGTATAATTTCTACTATAAAGGAGATAATAGCTATAAAACGCCTCTTTAAAGAGATTCGCATAAACTCCCTCTTTAAATAGAATATATATTACGACAACTAATAGACAATTCGGCTAATTATTATAGAAAATAAAAAGATTAAAATAAGCCTCCGATATATCGAAATCAGTAATATATAAATCCGCTAAGAGTATTAAAGAGGAAGCTTTTAAATAATCTACCTCCTTACTAAAGAGATATACGCAGATAGGCTTATTAAGAACTTAGACTACTAGAAGTTTAAAAGCTTTATTTGTTTATTAAACCTCTAAAGCTTTTAAATAATTGTTTAGCAACTTGCACTTGCTAGTAAGTAGTCACTTATTACTAAGAGACTTATACTTATAAGCTCCTACTCTCTTATAGTTATATTCTATTAAGATGGGTGATACAGCCATCACTCCGATGTATTGTCATATGACCCTATTGCTTAGTCAGTAGGATATTGATACGTATATAGCTGTAAGGAAGAAAGGGGTAACCTTCCTTCCTTAACTCTTATTAATATATCGACTATTGACCTTTAGAAGTTTCCTATACCTACTGCGCTAACTCACTTAAGCTTAATAGGTTATAAGCCCTAGATAGACCGATAATAGATTATTAACTTCCCTTAGAAAGCACTTGCGCTGCAACTATTAATAGGAAGTTAAATAAGACTTATAGTAAGAGGCGAGCAATCGGCGAATAGGAGGTATGATTCCCTATTTAGCTAACCCGTATTGCAAGAGGTATAATTCCTTGCTCTATAACCCCTTTGGTACTATAAGAGGTATGATTCCTTGCTTTACTATATTTTATAAGAGGTATGATTCCCTGCGTTACAACCTAAAAACCCTTTTTAATAAGAGGACTTCCTTCCTATTTAATACTTCTATAATACCCGCTATTTAATCATTTCGACTTTTCGATAGGAGGAGTGCCTTTAACCATTTAATTTATTTGATTTTAAACGCAATTCTATTTAAAATAGCAATAGCTTCCGATTCCGATCGAAATACCAGGCCTAGAGACCTCCAACTCTCTTAAAAGAACTGGCAATAATAGTTCGACGATTTAGAGCTTTACTTTAAAAGCAAAGGCATTGAAATAGCGATTTAAAAGACACTTATTAAATACGCGAGAATAGCCCCTTATACTCCCTCTACCGATTTGTCTACTTCTACTTTAATAGCTAATACAACTGCTAAGGATTTGCCAGATATACTAAATAAGCTTAGCCTAAGAGCTTTAATAGATAATAACCGAGAATCCCAAAGGCAGATTTTAAATATAGAAAAGGAGAAGGAGTATAGGCTGGCCTTAGCTAAATGCAAGCTTAAGATCAATAGAGGTTTAAGCGATAAAGACCGAGATTTTGTTCAAATTCATAATAACGCAAAGATAAGATAGGATACTTTAAAGGCAAAATACTCTTAGACAACTGCCCTTAATACCTAGCATCTACTATAGCAGATCATTTCATTTTAGTATAGAAAAGATAAAGATAGCAAGGATATAGATATAAATATAGACTCTGCTTAATCTATATTACGTAAAGTGAAGAAGAGAGTAAGAGCCGCAGATCCTAGGATAGCTATAACTTTTAAAGAAACTCAGCTTTTTAATTTCCTACTTAATGGCCTCCCTCTTAAGTTCGCTATTATAAAACAATCTCTTCTCGTCTAACCTAACCTTAAGATTTATAAGAAGATCGACCTCCTTTGAACTATTAAGCAAGACCTTAAAGGATACTCTAAATTGGCAAATGCCGCGTTATAGGGCAAAGATAAGCCCAAGAAGAGGAAGAAGCGCAGGACAAGCCCTTAAGCTTATCGGGGATGCTACTTCTATAATAGTGCTTATAATATTACTAATTGTAAAGTTAGAAGGCAACTGATTAATATAATTGCTAGCTTTAATATTAAAAAGCAATTAAAGCAGAAGTTAAGAAGCAAACTACCCTTATCCTACCAAAGGCCGCAACTATTAAGGAAAGGCAAAGGAAAAGGCTATTTAGCTAAAACTTTAGCAGATACCTCTAATAATAATAGTAGGTCATTTGAACCTAAATCCACTTCTAATAATTTAAATAATAATTATGATAAAGATGCCTATATCTTAAAAGCCGATCTCCGTAAGATCCCTAAATCCGACTAGTATAATAATACTAGTTGCATAGCATATATAACTGATAAACCCTACCTATTTAAAGGCCTGCTTACTAAAATAAAAAGGCACTCTATTAAGGTTAGTAATAGAAGGTTATATACAGACTCGATAGGTATAGTAGAGATAAATATCGCTAGCGTTTCTTTCCTTTTGCAAAATGTTCTCCTTATACCTAGCCTAAGCATTAATCTCTTATCTAGCCGCAAGATCTATATAGAGTTGAATTATATAAGAGTTTTCAATAATCAATTTATATAGTTTATAAATAACAATTATAAAGTGATTTTTAAAGTTAAAATCAAAGATGGACTTTACGTTATCTCAAAGGTAATATTATAGAAATTGACTCCTAGGCCGGACCTACGAGTAGGTTCCTTTAAGGAAAGTGCACTCTTTGCCCTAATACAATTAAGCAAGGATAAGGAGAATAGATGGACTCTTAAGCTAGGATCGCAAGTAAAATTCGCAAAAATGACTCTTAAGCCAGGACTATAGGTAGATTGCAAAGTGTCCTTAAAGATGACTCCTAAGCTAGGATCATAAGTGAATTTGGCGGAAATGACTCCTAGGCTAGGACCGCGAGTGAAATTCGCAAATTCGTCAAAGACGACTCCTAAGCTAGGACCGCGAGTAGATCTCGCTATTTCTAGGAAATCGACCCTTAAGCCAGGACCGCGAGTAGATCTCGCGGTTTCATTAAAAACAACTCCTAAGCCAGGCTTTCAACTAGAAAACGGCAAAACCTTAAACTGCTATCACTAGTCCTTTCCAGCTGCCGATAATAAAGTATCGACTGATAATAGGCTACTAAAGCTATTAAAAGCTAAAAGCCTATTAAGGTATTAGCTAATATATAGAAGATTCGCGCATCTAAGACTAAAGAAATTAAGGGGCTTGCATAAGGTCTTAACCTTAAAACGGAAGATCTAAGTACTAAAGGATCGCCTAGTGTGCCGAATTTGCAAGCTAATAAAACTTCGAAATCGGATATAAACTAAGCTTAATCTATAGAAAGATTCGATACTAGCGCTAATATCCATTAATACTACCGGACTATTTACGACCTTAATCAAAGGAAATAATTGGTTTTCTCAAATAGTAGATAACTCTACTTAATAAATATAAACCATTTGCGCTAGGACCAAATCTGAGCTTATAGAAAAGCTAGAAATTTGGAAAGTGATAGAGGAATACTAGACTTAGTTAAAGCTAATAGCTATTAGGTCTAATAACGCATTAGAGATTAGGGTAAAGCTTAATAAATAGGCAAAATAAGGAGTTTGTTATAAACCAACTATAATATATAAAGGTTCCTATTAGAATAGCATCGCTAAGCGAAGTATTTAGCAAGTAGAGACTAACTATCGCGCTCTACTACAAGATGCTGACTTGCCATTAGAATTCTGGGACCTTGCGGTTAAGGCAAACGTATACTTACGAAATAGAATAGGTAATAGGCTAATAGTCAATAGCACCCGAATATCGCTATATAAGGCATATTTCAGATAGAAACCAAGCCTGGACCATATCTGCGTCTTTAAAAGCGTCTGCTACTCCTATATTAGCCCAAAGTCCTAGCCCGCGGGTATAAAGAGCAAGAAGCTAATGGACTAAGGTAAAGAGTATATATTTATTAGGTATATTGAATAGATAATAAAGCAATAGATAGTATATATACTAGACCTAAGGCGAGTAATCATATCCTTAATAGTTAAGTTCAATAAATCTCAAAATAGGAGGGAGCTATCCTTAAAGCTCTATATACCTAGAGATTCGTAAGGTATACCACTCAATAGTAATACTATTAAGCCGAACTAATAACCCCTCTCTTTAAGCTCAGGTATATCAAGCGCACCTGCTGATCGACGACCTATTAGTCGCCCAAAGGCCGAATAGACTATTCCTATTGTCTGCAAACTACCTAAAGTACAGAACAACTTCGATATCATCATCCCTTTAATTAAAGTACTTATAGTAAAGGATATTCCTAAAATAGGTATAAGTAATAATAAGCCTCTACTATTAGAAAGCGGTTCCCTAAATAATAAGCCTATAAAACCCATAGCCGAACCTACGTCCTTAAAGAGGAATAGAGACCTAGAACCGGAAGATACCTTAGACGAACGCAAGTCTAAGCGTATCTGGGCTATAATAGCATATAGGATCTACAAGCTCGAACTTCAATAGAGCTTCGACAAAGATAATGCATTCCTAGCCGCTAGGGGAATAATGAAAATCTCTCTTCCAAAGACGTACAATAAAGCTATTAATAATTTAAAGAATAGAGCAGCATAGAGTGAGGCAATCTAAGAAGAGATAAGCTCTCTTACTGCAAATGGCATATAGATAAAGGAACCGACGCTAAAGGATATGAACCTAGTATTAATAAAGTGGGTCTTTATAATCAAGATATATATAAATGGAACCTTAGAGCATTATAAGGCAAGGCTTATAGCTAGGGGCTTCTCCTAATAGTATGGAGAAGATTACTTCGACACATTTGCGCCGATAGTTCGCATAAACACCCTTCGCATATTTATAGCAATAGTAGCCGCTAAGGACCTTAAATGCAAATAGTATAATATTAAAAATGCATTTACTAAAGCGACTATAAAGGAACGGATTTTTCTCTCCTAACCTAACGGTATTCCTATACGCGCTGGCCACTCTCTTTATATACTCCGCAGTATCTATAGGCTTAAATAATCAGCCTATAATTGGAACCTCTTATATAGCTCTACTCTAGTAGAAATGGGATTCATTTAAAGCCTAGCTAACCCTTGTCTATTTACCTATGCTAAGCGTAGAATTAAGTTGCTACTATATATCAATAATATTGCTATAGCTGCGAAAACAACTACTTAATTAGATTAGTTCTTTATAACGATTCGGAAACGTTTTAATACCAAGGATCTAAGGGGAATTCATAAGATCCTCGGCATCCGCATTATAAGGAACCGCTCTACTTAAGAACTCTAGTTAGATCAAGAGCAGTATATTAAAAAGATCCTAGACCAAATAGGACTCTCTACTTATACTCTTAACTTTAAGCCAAAGCGTACTCCAATTAAAGGAAAGTATAATAAATTAGAGCCTACTAATGAAAATAAGTAGAAAGGAGATTTAAAGAAGTATTAATAGGATATTAGAGCAATTATATATGCTATAGTATATATAAGACCAAATATCGCCTTTATTATTAGGCAACTTAATCAAAACCTAAAGGATCTGACAATTTGATATAAGAATGCAGTCAAGCGACTTAAAAGGTACCTTCGATTGACAATTATATAAAAGGTAAGATATAGACTAATAAAATATATAAGCGCAAAGCTTAAGGTATATACCGATTCCGACTGGGCAAATATGAAAGGTCGGAAAAGTATATTTAAAAGCGTAGTAGTGCTATATGGCAGACCTATATTATAAGGAAGTAGGAAGTAGAAATCAGTAGCTACTGCAAGCACTAAGGCCGAATATATATTAATATTATTAAATTGCAAGCAAGGATTATAAATCGCCTAAGTTCTAAAAGATATAGGTTTCGCTAAATATATTAAATAAGATAGGAATTATATTAATCTTTAAGTAGATAATATAAGGGCGATTGCACTCGCAAAGAATCCACACTTGCATAAGCGATTGAAATATATTAATATTGCCTACTACTTTATCCGCGACCTTATTATAAAGAATAAGTTATTAATCACCTATATCCTAACCGATCGAATAGTAGCAGATGGATTTACAAAGCCACTAAAGATAGTTGCAAAGTTCAAAGCATTTAAAGATATACTAGGGTTGCAAAAGACAGTAGGGGCTTAGCAGGCTCAAAGACGACTCCTAGGCCTGCCCTGCGAATCAGGTCATATAGTCTTATAGAGGAAAGTTTTTAAATCGACTCCTAGGCCTAGACCGCAAGTCAAGTTACATGGTCTTATAAAGGAATATCTTTTAGGAAATTTGACTCCTAGTCCTGCCTTATAAGTAGGATTAGTAATTTCAATAGAGGTTACTATTAATTAATTGTTTTTAATTTAAAGAGATACTTAAGAGTTAGATTAGTATAAAAGGATAATTATTATTTTCCCAACTGCAAGTCAATTGGAGTAAGGTCTAAGTAGGGGTATTAAGATAAGTGATATAGCTATTACTCTAATATATTATCATATGACCCTACTGCTTAGTCAATAGGATATTAACATGTATATAGCTATAAGGAAGAAAGGGGTAACCTTCCTTCCCTAACTCTTACCAATATATCGACTATCGACCTTTAGAAGTTTCCTATACCTACTGCGCCGACTCACTTAAGCTCAATATATTCATTTGTTTTCTCTTATAAAGCGTATTATAAAAGCTTTTCCTTTTTTAAAAATATAAGAATAGGTAATATTCTTAAGCTACTATTATAAAGCGCGACCCTTCTTTAGATCCTCCTAGCTAAGGCCAGAAGCCGCGACGCTATAGCCAAGAGCTCCGCACAGATCTCCTTTTAAAAGAGGCCCACTAGTATTCCCTTAGCCAAAGGCCTGCTGGCGAATATACTAGCGACAGTAGGAATAAAGGCAGGAGGTATAGCAGGGGCGATAGGGGTAAGGGCGGCGGGGGCAAGGACGGGCGCGGCAGCGATAAGGGCCAGGGAGATAAAGGGAGATATAAAAGGGTCGGCGGCGGCGGCAGCAGCAGGGACAGGAGCGGCGGAGGCGAGCAGGGGAAATAGGGCGGCAGAGGATAGGCCGGCGGCGAATGCGAATAGGATGCCGGAAGCAAGGGAGGTAGCAGTACTACTATTTGCAGGAGTGGCAAGCCCTCTTAATACTAAGGTCCGATTGCTCCTATCTTTTAAAAATCAGCCTAGAACTTAATAAGATTTAATAAATATATTATAAAAGCTCTAGAGCGCACCCTTTACTATATTAAGTAGTAGTACCACCTCCTCTTTAAAGGCGCCGCAGGCGCAGGCCGATACAATAGCCTTTTAAAAGGCGAGGAGAGGTCTGCTAGCCTACTAGCAGCTATTACTTAGTACTATATAATAAACGCAATATATACTAAAGGTACTATTAAAGCACTAACAATTGAGATTACTAATACTCTTATATATAATATAATGTACGCACGCGTTATTGCGCTCTATTATAGGCTTAGGCATATAGCGCGCAGTAGGGGCAGGGCTCTTAGGTGGCGGCGGCGGCAGCAGGGGTAGTAGCAGCGGCAGCAGGGATAGCAGCGGCGGCTCGTTACCTAGTAGGCGCTAAGAGGACTAGGACAGGGTTCCTGCTCCCAAGGGAGCGCTAGCGACCTAGCGCAAAGTCAGTACAACGCAAGGTACAGGGGACTCCAAGGGTCTTACTTTACAAAGGCAGCTGGGGCTATAATAAGCGGGAGTTCCTTCTATATTTAAAAATTATTAGTATAAAGATAATATTTTAAATAATAAAGGAGGGTTATTTTTAAAAGAAGGGAAAGAGAACCTCTACGATAGAAATACTCTATAGGAAGCCTAATAGAGCACTAGCATAAAATCGCAAAGATTCCTAAGCGCACTTATTGCTTATAGCAACCCTTTTTATTTTAAAAGGAACGACCTTTAAAGGGGCAGTATATAAGATAGAGCCTCTTTTCTTTATAACTACTATTCTTTCCTTTGTTTTATCTATATAGCTAAGCGATTCTAAGAGCATCGCTTAACTAAGGGATATATTATATAGAATAGGCGGAGTCTCCACTTATTCTAAAGACCCTCTATATGACTCTACTTAGTTATAGACTCTCCCTTTTCTTTCCGAAGTCTCTTTACTATATATATATTAGATAATAATATAATCAATCATCTTCTTCTACTTTTGCGAGCCTCCTAAGCGACCTAATAAAGGCCCTCCAGCCGACCGCACTATAAGAATTCTTTAAACGATATTCTTTTAAGAATACCCTTTATTTTAAAATCTTAGCTAATATTTAATTATCTTAAAGATAGTCTTATAAAAGCTAGTCTTTAAAATATAGATCGATCTTTAAAAGGATAAATAGTTATTATAAAAGATATAGCCGAATTCTAGAATAAAGTTTCGGGAAACGATTAGCTAGTATAAGGGCTAGGCTTAATGCTAGTAAAGGAAGGCACTTAATAAGGAGTTATAGCAAAAGGAAGGTGAGTTTTGTGACGGATTGTCACTATGTGTAGGTTGTACCCCAGTTTGTACCCGGTTCGGCTACGGCTTAGCGCAATCTTAGTATAGGTTATAAACCGGGTTACCCCCGGTTGGCATCCGGTTCGGCTCCCCTTAAGCAGGTGACCCTCTTTTCTTCATATATATATTCTATACCCTTCTACTCCTTTAGGGCTTAGTAGTTATTGATTCTAAGTTATTACTAAGACGTTCTATTAGTATTACTATATGATTCGTATACGTATTAGTGCTAAGCAGAGGTTATACTCTTAGTTGTTATATTATCAATAACTCTTTTACTTCACTAGAGATAGCGTTATAATATCTATTTATATCATTCCTAGTAGTCGACCGAAACCCTAACAAGTATAATAATATATTAGAAGACCTATACCAAGCTCCTGCTATAAGCTTAAAGAATGGTTCCCCCTATCACTCAGTTTTTAAAGACCCCTTGCTCTCCCCCCTAGGGAGGTGCTAGTATCACCCCTAGTACCTTTCCTACTAACTCCCTACCGGCCGACAATAATAGCCCTAAAGTCACTATATTATAAGCCAAACTAGATTCCCTATAGGCACAACTTACGTCTATATTAGAAGAACGTAATAGGCATAACTATAAGCTAAATTCTATACACTAATAGTTGATTAATTGAGAAAGAGATCTAGATAACCTTTAAAGCGCCTCTAAAGGCATCCTAAGATCAATTGAGAAAACACCTGCACTTAAACTCTGAAATACCTCCAGTTCACCTACGCGTCCTTAACGCTCTATAGACTTCGACTTACCTCCTTCTATTTCCTTTACTACATATAGTAAGCAATGCAATAATTAAGACGATCCTTCTTCTGCTTTCCCCGACCGATATACTACCAGTTCGCCTCTAGCTTAGCAGCTAAACCTCCTTTGCATCTATAATATACTAAACCTTACTTAAAAACTGTCTAATGGCCGTAATTACTGCGCTAAATACTAAGAGGCCTGCGTACTTGATAATTTAGAGCTTTACCACCCCTACTTCTGTAAGGAACGGGCCTAGCTCAACTACATTTTAAATCAGACTAAGGGTATAGCTAGAGACTGGCTGACCCCTCGGGTACTTAATAGGGACGCCCGAATTACCGCCGAAACCCTAGTGAGTCAACTTGCTGAGTTCTTAGCTAACCCGGCAGAACGCAAAGAAGCCGAGATCGAGTTTACTACCCTTTGTATAAAGGCCAATAAGTCTTTTTAGGAGTTCTACTTTGAGTTCTCCTGACTAGCTGCTATAGCAGAGATCGATAATGACAGTCGACTTTATAGCGCCCTTAAGGAGAAAATCCTAAAACGCCTCCAAACCCCCCTTATATAAAAGTGGCATAAGACTAGGACATTGGACGAGTAGGTTACCGCTATCTAATAAGAAGACGCCAGATAGCGCGCTAAGAGGATGCTATATAGTTAGATACGATATAGAGACAAATCGGGCATTAAGGCCAAGCCTAATCTCAGCAAGCCTGCCTAATAAGGAGATAATGATAAATCAAATTCCTCGCTAAGAAACTTTTTCGAATCGTATCCGAACCGACCCTAGTATAGTACCCCTGCCCCTAGCTTTACTAAGTCCGGAACTCCCTCTTTTCCTCCGCGCCGGACCGATACCCCTGGCGCTCCCCCTCTTATAGCTGATTGAAAAAATCAGTTTGACAAACGGCCGAAATCCTCTTCTATTACTCCTAGGTATTATAGCTCTTGCGTTAACAAGCTAGAGTATGATGGCTAAGGATAGAGTAGCGATGAAGAGGAGGACCCTGAGGCCGAATAAGACAATAGTAGCGCTTCCCTTTCCCCCCTGACTCTTAAGGGAAACGCCCTCGCTTAAGTAAAGCCTCTTTCTTAAGCGTACTTTATAATATACGATACCTCGATTTAAGAAACCTCCTTAGTAGCGATTCGATAATAAAACGGATCCTACTCTTAAAAAATGGTATTTCTTATAAGGTATCAGCATTAATCGATATAGGCGTTAATAGGTATACTTTGATTGATTCGGCGTTACTTAAATCTTTATCTTCTTTCCTTAAACTATTGATTCGCATACTTCCTATACCCTTCCTAGTTAAAGGATATAACAGTTCTTGGGATAGTACTATTACTCATTATATACTGCTTAATCTATATATTGATTAGCGAATTCAATCTTTTACTTCCTTTCTTATTACCAACCTTGGCAACCATAGAGTGATTTTAGGAAGAGTATAGCTTAAGGAGTATAAAGTTTCTATTAATTGTGCTTTTTGCAAGCTGACCTAGCCTGATTCCTATCCTCCTACTATCTCTTTTGCAAGGAATATCGAAATCACTAATACTAAATAGCAAAACTTAAATCGATACTACTAGTAAAATGCAACTTAACGCGATATAGTACTAGAACGGTCCCTTTCTAAGTATAAAGCTCGACGCTAGGAAACCCTCTCCTAACTCCCTCCTAAATCACCTCCTATTCCGATCAAATACTCTTTTACCGATTCCACCCCGACTCTACCTTAAGTCAAGGGTATCACCTTTTCCAAGGACCACTCTTGCAATATGTTGATTATAAAGCGAGAGCTTAACGCAACTAAGCCTAACTCGGCTCCCTTCCTTATTTCGACCCTAAAACGCACCTGCAATTAGATAGCAAAGTGCAAAATTCCCCTTTCTTCTTTAAATATATGCGCAATTTCAGCCTATGCTTTTCGTATAATAGCTAGGAATTAGCGAGGCGCAGAGCTCTTTAGCACCTCGTTTTATAAAATTGATCGATTGATTTGAGATAATTAAGAATGTTAGGACTAATAACGTAAAACCGATTCCCTCCTAAACCGATACTGTAATAGAGAAGTTTTAGTAGCTGTTCTAACTGCCTCCTTTGAACCAATTGAAAAACTGATTCCAGCCGCTTATAAAGAGTACCGCTATATATTCTCGAAAGCCGCTTCTGATGCGTTGCCGCCCTATCGACCTTATAATCATAAAATTGAGCTTACAGCCGAAGGTGCTCAAAAGGCCCTCCGATACTCCCCCTTATATAAGATGTCTATACCTGAACTGGAAATAGTAAAGGCGTACTTTATTAACAACTTTAATAAAGGATTTATCAAGGCCTCCTTTGCCCCTTACGCTACGCTAGTACTATTTGTAAAAAAGGCCAATAGTTCCCTACGATTCTGTATTAACTACCGTATGCTTAATAACCTCACTTGTAAAGATCGATACCCCTTACCCTTAATCGACAAGACCCTAGCTCGATTAGCCGGCGCTTAGATTTTTATAAAGCTCGATATACAGTAGGCTTTCTATCGAATCCGAATGGACCCCGAATCTAAAGAGCTTACTACTTTTAGAACTCGGTATAGCGCGTATAAGTGCAAGGTGCTCCCTTTTGGCCTTACTAATAGCCCTGCTACCTATTAGAGGTATATAAATGATGTCCTTTTCGATTACCTTAATGATTTTTATATAGCCTACTTAGATGATATCCTTATTTACTCTACCAACCGACTCGACTACGAATCGCATATAAAACGGGTTCTTTAGTGATTATCGGATGCAGGACTGCAGGCCGACTTAAAGAAGTGTGAGTTTAATATTATAAAGACTAAGTACCTTGGCTTTATAATCACTACTGAAGGCGTTCGGGTTGACCCTGATAAGGTAGCAGTAGTAGAGAATTGGACCTACTCCTCTATTATAAAGGGTATTCAGTCATTCCTTAGTTTTTACAACTTTTATCATCGTTTTATTCAAGACTATAGTCTTATTACCGCCCCTTTGGTGCACCTTACTAAGAATAACATTCCCTTCCGATTCACCCCCAAATGTGAGCAAAGCTTCCTATAGCTGTAAGAAGCTCTTACGCATGCCCTAATCCTCTAGCACTATAGGCAAGACCTCTCTTATATACTAGAAACCGATGCCTCTGATAGTATAGTCGCTTCTGTATTATTATAGCGACACAGGTCCGAATGGCTCCCAGTTGCCTACTATAGCAAGACTATAGTACCGGCCGAGCTGAACTACGCTGTATACAATAAGGAGATGCTAGCTATTATTCGATCATTTGGCCATTTCAAAGCCGAGCTCGCAGGAGCACCCTACCGAATCGTAGTGTATACGGACTATAAAGCACTCGAGTACTTTATAACTATAAAAAACCTCAGTTCTCGATAGGCCCGCTGGGCCGAGCTTCTCTCCGAATACGACTTTACAATTACCTACCGACCCGGCTCCGAAAACCCTCTCGCTAACGCCCTGACTCACTGCGTTAACGAGTTAAAGGATTAGAATATAATAAAACGCAACAACCGCCTTATAACATTATTGCGCTAGGATCAGATTGACCCCCGAATCCTCTTCGAATAGCTTTGTAAATAGACTATAGCAGAGAACCTAGTCTCTATCGAAGAGGTTTCGGCCTTCTCCCTTGCTTTCCGTATTATCGACCAAGTACTGGCCGCTAATCGATAATATAGGCCTTACCAGGTCTATCGCTAGGCAGCCCTCTAGAATAGGTCCGATACAGCCCTAACTAAGGCTAACCCTTAGACAATAGAAGGAGATTTGCTTCTCTACTAAGGTAAACTAGTAGTACTAGATATGGATCACCTCTATACATTACTTATATAAGAGGTCTATAATTAAATTGCTACCGCGCATCTAAGCGCGCGTAAAACCTACCAGCTTCTCTCCTTATAGTACTACTAGCCGAATCTACGCCAATACGTCTCCTAGTACTATAAGAACTGCCATACCTGCAGATGAAGCAAAGTCCCCTGTAATAAGAAACCTAGTCTACTTCAACCCCTCCCAGTACCAAGCCGACCTTAGGAGCATATAACTATAGATTATATGAGTTTTAACAAAGACAAGCATAGCTATAATAACATTCTTATGATTATTGATCAGTTTAGTAAGTAGGCAATCTCAATACCCTGCCGAAAGACCACTGATTCATATCAGTTAGCCCAACTCTATATATACTATATATATCGCTACTTTAGTCCCCCCTTAATAATCACCTCGGACCAGGGCCCTTAATTCATCTTGAGCTTTTGGAAAGCTTTTACCTCCATTTTAGGTACGAAACTGACCCTTAGTTCGGCCTACCACCCTTAAACCGACGGCCAAACCGAAAACTATAATCAGTACCTTACGCAACGCCTCCGCCCCTTTATTAGCTACTATTAAGACGATTAGAGCGAATTCTTGCCTATAATGGATTTCGCCCAGCTAACTCTCCCTTATAACTCCCTCGGTAGCTTATCGCCATTTGAAGTAGTGCATAGGTACGCTCCGTATACTAATTGGGACTGGAAGCTTAATATACCTAATTCGGAGTCCCCTTTCTAAAAACTTAATCGATAAGACGCCCTTAAGTACTCTATAAGATATTATAGAGCTTGGACCCTCGCTAAATCTCATATCTTTAAGGCCTAGGAACGCATGCGAAACGCTACTAATACCTCTCGCCACCTAGCTACTTTCGAAGTTGGCGATCAGATATACTTAAATATGCGTCCCTACCCTATAGATAGGCCTTCTAAAAAGCTCAGCTTCCCTAGAGCTGGCCCATTTAAGATAGTAGAGAAAGTGTTCGGTTTATACTAACTAAAGCTACCTAACTCTATAAAAGTATATAACATCTTCTACCTAAGTCGCCTCTAAAGGGACCCTAGTACCCCTCTAGATGGTCAAGTGAATGAACCCCCTCCTACTATCAATATTATAAGAGAATAAGAATACAAAGTAGAGACCCTGCTTACCATATAGAAGCAAGCTAGTACACTTATATACCGCGCCTTATAGGTTGGCCGCGATATTGATTTAAAATGGTACCTAGCCTCTAATTTTATATATACGCCTTTCAAGCTTTGCGAATTTCATTAGGAAAATCCAGACCTCCTAGGCCTGCCCGCAAGGCTTCCTAATTAGATACGGGCCTATACTAATAATGTAGATGATTATAATAAGATAGGTGATAATAAACCTATAGTTGGACGCTTGAGGACAAGCTTTTTTCAAGAGGAGGGGTGATATAACGGATTGTCACTATATATAGGTTATACCCTAGTTCGTACCTAGTTCGGCTACAGCTTGGCGCAATCTTAGTATAGGTTATAAACTAGGTTACCCTTGGTTGGCATCCGGTTCAGCTCCCCTTAAGCAAGTGACCCTCTTTTCTCTATATATATATTCTATGCCCTTCCACTCCTTTAGGACTTAGTAGTTATTGATTCTAAGTCATTACTAAGACGTTCTATTAGCATTACTATATGATTCGTATACGTATCAGTGCCAAGCAGAGGTTACACTCCCAGTTGTCATAAGTTTGCCGATTTTAAATAATAGCGATTTGACTTATAGTCTTAGATTAAGAGTTAAATCTAGAATTTTGAAAAATAGTATAATTAGCGTTTTATTAGATTAATAATTAAGAAAAAAGAAAAATAAGATAGAGAAGAGGGTTCGTTTTATAAATTTCGACAATTTACTAATTATTTTAAAAAACCTAAAAACCACTTATAGGCTGGACCTACAAGTAAAAAATAATAAAATTACTAATAATATTTCTATTTATATACTTTAAATTAACGACTTAGAAAATCTTTTATTTGTTTTTAAAAAGGAAAATTCGGACTGTTTTATAAGATTTGATAAAAAAGGAAAGAAGCAAAGAAGCATAGTACTAGCTAATATTCGAACTATATATAAAAGTAAGGCTAATAAAGTACAACTAATAGATTAGGGAATCTTTAATAGCTTAAAGCTTAAAGGACTAGATGATTAGTTTAAATAAGATAAAAAGCTTCAACCTCTAAAGCCAGGTGGTAAATTCGATAAGTTTATTATAAGCAGATTTTCTAATAAACCTATTAGATATCAGCTAATAAAAGAACGTTTCAATATACTAAAAATTAGAGATAACTTAATAGAGTAAGAACGCGAACTACTTTATAAAACCTTAATAAATCGAAAGGACGCCTTGGCTTTTAACTAGATAGAACTTAGCTAGATTTAAAAAGAGGTCACACTTTATATTAAGATTAAGATAATATCCTATAAAGCCTAGCAAAAGAAAATATTTAAAGTCCTTAAAACTCTTTAAGAAAAGGTAATTGAAATATTAAAGGATAGGCTAAAGCAAGGTATTCTTAAGTTCTATAATAGCCCTTATAAGAATAAATGGTTCCTAGTTATTAAGAAAGAGAAAGGAACTTATAAACTAATAATAGTAGTAGTAGAGATGAACTGAGTAACTATTAAGGATACTAACATTCCTTCGAATATAGATGAGTTCTTAAATAAATTCGCAGGATTAACCTATAGCTCTCTTATTAACTTCTTCTTTAAATATAACCAATTCATTTTTAATATTAAATCGAGAGATATAATAGTAATTTAAACCCCTCTTAAGCTACTTTAGATAATAAGATTACCTTAAGGGGTTATAAATTCGATCGCTTAATTTATTTAAGTAATCTATAAGATACTAGTAGATTATATACCTAATATTGCGCTCCCTTATATAAATAATATAAGAGTAAAAGGATTAAGATCATTTTATAATTATAAAGAAGTTCTCTTTAGCATACGACAATTTATAATAGAATACATTTAAAACCTAGACTAGGTACTTATACGATTCGAAAGGGTAAGAGCAATAGTTAGTCCGAAGTTATAATACTACCTTCTATTAATAGAAATTATTAGTTTTATTATTGATTCTAATAGCCGAAGTCCTTAGAGGGCTAAAGTACTTAAAATTGATAAATAGAAGAGGTATAATAATATAATAGAAGCTCGCGCATTTATTGGCATTATAGTATACTATCGCATTTAAATCAAGGATTTCGCTAAAAAGGCAGTACCTATTTACGCCTTATTTTAGAAAGGGGCTGAGTTTTAATAGGAAGAACCTTAAATAAAGGCTATAAAACAACTAAAGCAAGCGTTACTTAAAGCGCTATATCTAATTAAAATAGACTATAGAGCCGACGCTAGGCCAATTATACTAATAGTTGATATAAGCTTAATCAAATAGGGTACTATCCTTTAATAAGTTAATAGCTAATAGAAAAGATATCTAGCTTACTTTAAAAGCGGTCTTTAGAATCTAATAGAAATAAAGTATAATACTATTAAATAGAAATGTAAAGGAGCCTTAAAAGTAATAAAAAAGATAAGAAGCGACCTTTATAGTACTTACTTTATCCTTGAAACTAATACTAAAGTGCTAGTAGAATAACTAAATAGAGCTGCAAGCGATCTCTTAAAGGCTTTGCTAATAAAATAGATTGCTTAAATAAGACTAATGGACTTTGAAGTCAAATATATTTTAAAAATGAAAAATACTACTGCAAACGGCCTTTTAAGAAGAACTTGCCCTTACCCCTTTGATTTAATTAAAGAAGATAAAATAGATATTAATAAGTAAGTAAAGAACAAAGTTAGTTATCTATTAATATATTGCCTTAAAAGGACTCGACTTATGGTCCTAGCCCGTGAGTCAAATAAGAGAATTTTATCACCTAACTACTTAAGTAACTCTAAGGAAATCGTAAAATTTTTAGTTACGCTTAGATAATTAAAGATAGTTCCTTTTAAGGATTTTCAAAAGTTTAAAGCTAAAGCTCTGATTTATCTAATGCAAAGATAGCGATTATTTAAAAGGAGTAATAACTCATTTCTTATATAGCTCTATTTAAATAATAATAAATTATAAGCTAAGGGTATTTAAGATATTTATAAAAAGACTGGCCACTAAAGAGCTAAGTCTACTTACTATCGACTCTTAAGAAAATTCTTTTAGAAAGGCTCTTTTAAAGATTGCAAAACTTTTATAAAGAGTTGCATCTCCTATTAGAAACGAAAACCTAATTATAAGGAAAATCCTTTATTCCTAACCTAGCCATTAGGCCTTTTTTATAAAGTTAGCCTTAATATTACGTAGGTTTTAATAATTAAGAATAGGATAATATACTTTATTCTAATAAAGGAAGACTTATTAGGATAGCTTAAGGGACGACCTTTAAGATCTACTAACTTTAAATCTATTATAAAGTTCCTTTAGGAAGACGTGGTCTATCGCTATAGGCTTTTTAGTAAGCTAACTATTAATAGAGGTCTTAAAAATAAAGGAGTGGTTAAAGCTTTTTTGCGAAAATATAATATTAAGTAGGTTCAAATCTTAGTATATAACTCGAAAGCTAATAGAGTAGTAGAATAAGGATACTATGATATTCTTAATAGTATATCTAAAGCTACTTATAGAGGATTTAAGAATTAGATAAAATACTTTTATAAAATACTCTTTACTTATTAAATAATAATTTATAAACCGACTAGAGTTATACTATTCTTCCTTATCTATAGTAGAGAGGCATAGCTTCCTTTTAAATCTCAATAGCCTATTTAAAGATTATTCAACTATAGTCAAATTTAGAACCGTTCCGATTTGCTTATAATAAGATATTAATAACTTAAGCTTTAAAATATAGATATAAAGAGATTATCTTATAAAAGAAATAATATTAGGAAAAAGCTAAGAAAGCGTAAGCTACTTCTAAAGTACTTAAGACTTATCCTATTTAAAAAGATGATCTTATCTTAGTTTATAATATTATAAGAAGTATTAATATATTAGTAGATATTAAACTTGACTATAAATAGCTTGGCCTATTTAAGGTTAAATCTAAGTAGAAAGAAAAGGGATACTATTCTCTTTAAGAACTTAATAGAGTTGATATTAAAGGAACCTTTGCAGCTAATCGACTAAAGCGCTTTTATTAATGCAATTAGACCTTATTTCCTTTAGAAGACGAATTAGAAATTGATATAACCTCCGAATCTTCTATAAGAACTAATAGCGATATAAGCAATTTTAAACCCTTAGATAAAGACTAAGATTTTTCCAACTTAACCTATAAGCTGGTCTTATAAGTAAAGAATATTAAAATATCTAACTAATCGCAACCTTAAGTTATTATTCCTAAAATATCTAAAGAATATAAGTAGGAATACTAAACGATTTCCTAGCTTATCAATTGTCCTACTTTCCTTTAATCCTTATTTTTACATTTTTAGCAAAGTCGCCTCCTTTATTATTTAAGATATAGATCTTTTAGAATTACTTTAAATTCTTACCTACTCTAACTTATTTTATATTCTTAATATTAGCCTTTAATTATAATATTCCTATTACTTTTCTTAAATAATAAATAAAAAGTCCAATTTCCTTAATATATATATAGTAAAACTATTATAGCTTATATGCCCTTTTAATTTTTATATCCTATTAAACTCTCTTATTTATACTTTTTATCTTTTATAAGTAATATGCCTTTAAAGAACTTATAAATAGTTTTATCTACTGCGATAAGGGATAAATAAGCACTAGTTATAAACTTCTCTTAAGATAGTAGAGCTATTATATTATTAGAGAGCTTTAAATCGACCTACGTAGCCTTAGGAGATATAGAGTAATAAAAACTCCTTTTAGCTTATGTAAATGCTATTAGTAACCTTTTAACCCAAATGGCCTTTGGAATTCTCTAATTTAACGACTTCTTAATTAAAGAATTGAGATTAAAGGGAATCTCTAAAGAGGAATTCTTAGCTGACGCAGATTAATATATAACCTTAGCTAATACTTTTAAAATAGACTAAGATAAAAGGGAAGAATCTATTTAATAATTGGATAATTTAACTATTAATAAGAAAGGACTCCTATTTTGTTCACATTTCCTAATAAATATTAATTCTAATAATAGAAGATGAGTATTATTAAAAATTCTTAAGGAAAATACTCCTATAGTTAAAGCTATTTAGATTCTCAATTTCTTTATTATTTAAAAAGGAGTAGTAAAATTCTAAGGCAATCGAATTCGCAATTGCAGATTTATAGGCCTATCTAATATAGTACTTATAGTAGCTGATAGAGCTATAAAAAGATCAAATTAGGCTATAGATATTACCTTACCTAATAGTACTATTATTAATATGCTAAGGCTTTGCACTTCTACTTATAATTTACTTATTTTAAAAGAAAACTAAACTCTTATATCAGGGTTTAAATAAGATTTCTTTAATAATAAAGAAGAGAATTAGTTATTTGTAGTTAAGCCTGCTTTAAAATTCGCCTTTTAGCCTAAAGATATAATAAGTGCTAAACTATATGATTTAACTTGCGGTCTTAAACTAAAAGTTAGAAATAAGAATTTTAAAACTAGACCTAACTTGCCTCTTATTAAAATGATTCTAGAAACCGCTGCCGAATAAACTGCTTAAACGCTTAGTGCAGCCTCTTTAGAATTTTTAAAATCTTTAAAGGACTCTCCTCTAGCTGAATAACCTATTTTAGCTCAACTTTTAAAAAGGATAGATCGTTCGATAGCTACCTTAGCTAATTTGCAATTTGAAACTAAAGGATTGCGCGCTTAATTAGACTCCTTCTTTAATAACTTAAAGGAGCTAGTTCTTGACTTCTTTATATTTATATATAACCGTTTTAGAAATAATAATATAGGGAAAGATCCTATTCCTATTATTTTAAAGATAACTAAAAGAGCTATTAGATAGATTTAATAGCTTATCTTAAACGAGTTCACCCTTATAGATATTATTCAATTCTTTAATAATTATAAAAGTCAAGAACCTAATCTCTTAGATACTAAGCGAGACTATTTTATCTTATAAGAAAGAGAATGTAAAGAGGAATCTATTGATTAGGACATTTGTAATTATAGTAATATACTTTAATTGGTTATTCTTAACCTTAAGCTTAAAGAATAATATAATATTCAAGTGTCTTCTGCTATAAAAACTCACTTTCGACAGTATCTTCTTAGCATAAGAATCGAAAGGAGAAGACTTTGCAACCTTTATATTTGCTCTCTTTTAGTTTATTATAGTCTTAATTATAAAGGATTTGATATTAATAAAACTATTAAATACCTCGAACTTCTTTATATAGTAAAAGATATTGATCTTTTTCTAATCTACCTTAATAATTAATTCTTTATCTTTTTAAAGATACGCAAATCTAACCTATTGATAATAGAGGCATCTTTAAGTGCTATAAAATTCAAGGCTAATCCTAAAGCCTTGAAAGCATTAAAGCTGATTAAATAGAACAATTCCTTCTTATTAATATTATTAAGCAATAAATAGCAGGAGGAAATAGAAAAAGAAGGGTCAATTATGATGCCTGAACCCTTCGGATGCCGCTTCTTAACTAAGAATTTTACTATTAATAATAGTGCTTTTATAAGTATATTCCTCTCTATTATAAGATAAGAAGTAGAGATATATCTTTATCACTTCTACCCTATAGATAGCGCGACCTCTATACCTTCTTATTTTCTTTATAATATAATATTCAATCTTACTTAATAAGTTCTTCAAATGCACTATAGACTCTACCTCTTAGCTATAATAGTAAAAAGTAAAGGAACCTATCAGCTTATAGCCTATCTTAAACCTCTTTAATTAATTGGCTTTAATCTTTATAATTAAGTCGTTTTAATAAAGAGAGATATAAGTACTATTAATAAAGAAATTCTAATTATTACTTGCAGTCCTAGCTTGCGAGTCAATTTTATTAGAAAGCAAGTCTTAGATTATCAAATCCTACCGATTGGATAAGGACCTGCTTTAGGAAGCCTTAATAGGTAGATCGGCTTTTAATCAAATATAAAACTTACTCTATTTATAAAGAAGATAAGTCGATAGACTTCCTAAGCACTTAGTTTAAAATCTCAACTAGCTTAAATAATTGTAAAATTAAAGCAAAAGGAGATCTTACGACCTATTACTAATAATAGCAATCCAATTATAGTAATAATAAAATAGGGATACCTTTTTAAAATGCTTTCGGACAATTCTTATAAGACTAATGGTTTTATAGCCTTTTGCAATAACTATATAGCTATTTGCAATAAGAATACCTTAGAAAATGAAATTCAAATCTCTAATCTCGTCTTTTTAATCTCTACTTTAAAGCAACCCTTAGTACCTTAATAGATTAATATAAGTAGAACTGCTATACCTTTTAAGGCAGCTTTTTATCTTAAGAACTGCAGCAGCCTTTTTAAAGCTATTATTAGTTAATGCTCTTAGACGGATCTATTAGTTATAATCAAAGTATAGGAGTTATTTCTTCTTAATAAAGATAAATTGAAAATTCACCTTATAAAATATAATTAGAAGCTCTTTAACGCCCTTATTAAAGCCTAAACGAATATTATAAATACTAAGTCGCTTCTTTATAAACTTAAGTCTTAAGGACAATGCGATAAAGTAAATGCTATCTAAGAGCCTAATATATTAATTAATAAAGGCATTATTATAAGAAAATTCGGAAAGGAGATAAACTGAGATGCTAGAATAGTATTAAACCCTAATTTAAGAACCAATCTCCTGTTTTTACCCTTAAGCTTAGAAACGCCAAGACTGACTCGCGAGCCTGGCTTGCGAGTAAGGTTAGACTCGGCTAGCTTTAGCCTATGAGATAGTTTGGATAAACTTCGGCTACTAAACCTAGGGGTATAAATAGAGGTTCCTTTAATAGAGGCACCGGAATTAGAGAAATCGCTAAGAGGTAAGAACTAACGCAAGAGAAGAAGACTCTAAAGTGATAATAGAACTGATAATTAAGTTGAGTAATCTGGAGAATCTAGCCTATTACCTTTAGAGAAAACCATTTAAAGAACTTATAAATTTGAGTTGGATCTTTTTTTAAGATTATCTACTTCTTATATACTAGTACCTTTTTATTCTCTATTTATTATTCTATTTTATATATATTCTTTACTCTACTTTATTCTTTATATAATCTATCTCTTAATTATTTCCTTTATATATAACTTTCTAACGCTTACCTTTAAAATATTATCCTTACCTTTGATAATTATCATTTACCAATTGTAGATCCTTATATGCGTTATACCCCACTTTTATTCCCACTTTCGGCCTCTTTATACCCACTTTTCCTTTGCGCACTAATGCAATTCCTATCTTTATAAATAAACCTCTCCTTATACTATGATCATACTTTTTTTTACCTTTTTATAATCCTACTAAATCCTAGCACTAGCACTAGTAATACTACTACTACTATCTTCTATTATCAATTCTTTCTTAATATAAGCTTACTGTCTTATTAATCTTTCTTAAATAAGCCTTTATATATTCTATTATCCTATCCCAATCAAATACTTTACTATAGTACTACTAAACTCAAGTAAGAGAACCATACTTAAGAAGAATATATCAGTTATTGCCTTAGGTAGCAAGTCAATAAATACTACTAGCAATAAGCTAATATTAGAGGGTGGCTTTTTATAAAAGGGCAAGTTACTAAGATTATTAGAAGATATGGTAAGCACTTATAAAATATTAGGTAAGATAGAACAATAGGTATTCCTAAACTCATCTACTAAAGTATTAAACTACAGAATCTCTACAGTTGAAGAAGGATTTTTAGGCTTTAATGATTTTCTCAAGAATAAGCTTAAGACAAAGGGAATCGATTATGAAAAGTTTCTATAGGAATATCAAAGGTATACTAATTCAGTCGATCTATTTTAAAAGAATCGAGATAAGAAAAATAAGTGTATAAAAAGATTATTGCAGTTTATAAATAGTACTTATAGTACACTTTTTCAAATATACTTTATAATTGATATTACTACTAATAACGCCTTATAGGGGCTTGGCAAAATTTTTAAAACATACTAACTAATAGCAAAGGCCATATAGGTATTAAATCGTTTTACCATCTAAGAGGGTATAAAAAAGCTATAGGGAAATAGTACGCAAGGCAGAAAATTTATAGGTTTCTCGAGTACTATTATACACTTGGCTATTCAGATAATAAAAGATACTCTATTATAGCACAACAATTTAGCACTTTTGGATCAAACCATTCTAAATACCCTTAGCCTATAATAGTCTTAATATAGTTTACTTATTATAAAAGATAAGATGATATATCTAGCTAAGTATACTATAAACTACTTCGATAATAAAACAGAGAGATAGGAATTTATTATACCTACTATCTTAAAGTTACTACTAATAATAGTAGAATTAATAAGTGAGCCTAAATTGACTTATAGGCCTAGCCTATAAGTAGAAGTACTATATAAGGAGGATATTCCTAAGCTAAAGGTGCTTATAATACCTAGAACTTAAATAGCTAACTATTATAATTACTAATTATTAGACTTAGATGAGTTTGATTTACTATTCCTAAAGATACCCTAAACACTTAGAATACTAGTAGTAAAGAAGTTGACTTATAATCCTGGCCTATAGGTTATTATATATAATAATATAGACTCTAAAGATGATCTGATAGATAAAGAGAATAACCCTATTACTAATATAATAGAAATTTTTAATAATACTAAAAAGGATATATCTAATATTATATAGACCTTTTCTAAAGACCTATAAAAATTTGTTTTGAAATTCTATAAGTCAATAATAAAGCGTTTGAAAAAGGAAGGTTAAGGAGAAGTTTTACTAGCATAAGAAGCAATAGCAAAAGCTATTAAATAAATTATAAAGCTATAATAAGACGAATTTTCTATAGATAATATTATGCATTTCTTTATTAAGTATAAGAAATCGAAGGGCGCCTACTATATCCTTAAAGAAAAGCCAGAAAATAGTATAATAATTATCTTTATAAAGTGCTATAAAGTTTCCCTTAATATTAAGATAATACTTTAATATAGCAATAGATTCAAAATTGTAGTAATATTAAAGATAAAGATATAATTAAGCAAATTTGTAATAAGGATATTTAAGGACTTTAGTTTCGAAAAATTTTATACTCTATATAAATCATAATATATATAATATTATAGGCTAATAATAGTATCTCTGACTAATAAGTAAGTTTCCTTTGATATATATAAATTTTACACTATACCTAACCTGACTTTATTCTTATTATACCTTAGAAATTATGCAATTATAATTACTAATAATAGAAGGGCTAATTAAATTAAGAAAGATATATTATTAGGTTTCTCTAAGTTTAGAGTAGCACCTAAGGCCTTTAAATTATTTTATAATATCGCTTGGACCCCCGCTTAGTATAAGACTATACTAACTAAGGACACCCTAATATCGCTTTGCACTAAAGGTTTCTTAAATATACCTAAGTTATTAAGTTATACCTTCTTAAATACTATACGCATATATAGTACTAGTAATTATAAAAAGAATTCCTTTTTAATATTAGTATAAGAAGAGCTATAAATATACTAATATCATTTCCGAACCTTTAATAAAAAGCCTTCTCCTCCTTCTACCTTTCTTTATAATATAACTTATAGCTTAATATAGCAGACCTTAAGGATATACTATAGTCTATATCTTAGTGCTCTATTAACTTATTATAATTCTTTATATAAGTTAGTAGTATATCCTAAGCCTATACAACTTATAAGTATTAACTACTATTTACGAATTATTTCTATTAAGATTAACGCTAACTTAAGATTCGTAAGGTTAACTCTTAAGCTTAGCTCGCAGGTCAATTCTCCTAATAGCAGAACTATTAACTATTATATGATTCCTATTATTAAATAATCGACTAGGGAGTTTACTATATAGGAAAAGTCTTATAAGTTATTTATACTTATATCCTATTGCTTTAAAAACTCTTAATAGATCTTGCTAAACCTAGTATAAAGCGTAGCTTAATAGAAAGAATTAAATACTAAGGATAAAATAATTCTAAAGGAGTATATCTTTAATAAGACTATTCTATTCTTTATATTTATAAGATAAGGCACTTTTATTAACCTGGATTCTAATAGAGAGCTTAGGAAGGGTGGTTTTCTTACTATTAGCAATAACTATACAAAAGTTATTAGCAATAATACGCTTAAGAATAAAGCTAATTTAGAAGATTTCCTTATCGACTCTATTAATATAAAGAAGCCTTAATTATCAAGATAGGGCATAGTCTATAAATCTTCTGCGAGATTCTAAGTAATAATCGGAATAACGAAAGGTAGTCTATTATCAGAAGCCCTTATAAGTAGAAGATTATAAAACGATTTATTAATAGTAATAACTATAAAGGATTTGTTCGCAAAAGATATATCTTAGCTAATAGCATATTTAAAGAAGTACAAATAAGAACTTTTTAAAGATTTTACTAGTACTTAAAAGCTAGTTTAATAACTAAAGCTATAGTTATATAGTAATAAGTCTTAAATAAAGACTAAAGATATAGAAGATAATATTAAAGCTAATAATATAATTAATAAGACGATTCTATTTAAGAAGTATAGTATTAAGAAACCTTATGTAAAGACACTTAATATAACTCCTAGGCCCGGCCTGCAACTTGATCTAGCAAAGGGTAAGATTAAGGAAGTAGTATCTATAGAATCTCCTGCCTCTCCCTCCTCTATTACCGACAATTCCCTTAAGGATAATGATAATAATAATAATAATAATAATACTATATAAGTCTCTCTTCCTATTTGTTATGCAGAAAATAGGCTAAATATGCTAGTACGCGCCCTAAGGTATGGATTCACATTTTGGCTGAGCGGTATTATGCACAATAGTTATAAGCCTTATAAGCGCAGCGATAATTCTTTTCGCATTCCTCTTGCGCGAGGTTTAGCCGACGTTTCTCGCTTTGAAGTTCTACTAGTAAACCACTTTTCAAATTCTCGGCAATAATCATACTCAGTTTCGACTATATCGATAGAAGTTTCGACAGGTTTGAGTAAAAAGACGTCCGATAGCCGTCCGACGTATAGCTGAAGAAAAATGCATTCCGGCCTTCCGACCACCTATTTCCTACTAGCTTAGCGGTCTATGCGCCACATCTACGCTACTATAGACTAGGCTAGTACTTAGGCCGTCGGAAAAACTGTTCTTCCGGCGACCTAGGGGGTGTATTGTATAGAAAATAGGCTAAATATGCTAGTACGCGCCCTAAGGTGTGGATTCACATTTTGGCCGAGCGGTATTATACACGACACTATTAGTAGAAGCTGCTAAAGTATATTAGCATTTGCTTAAACTACTAAGGCCCCTACTATACTAAGACCTATTTTATTAAATACTAATAGCGATGCTATAAGAAGAAGTGGTCGTTTAGCAAAGAGAGTATTATCTAGTAATAGTTCTCCCTATCCTTTAAAGAGAACTAAGGAAAACTAATACCTAAGTTAGTTCTATTTTTAATTATTTTTATAATTCTATAGCCTATTTATTTTTTTTGCTAATTTCGTTTTCTAACTCCTGGGCCCGGCCTATAGGTGAAAAGCATATAAAAAAAAAAAAAAAAACTCTTTTTTTTCTTTTACCTTTAATAATAATATAGCCTTAGTTTAGGCCTTTTGATATATTAGTTTCCTTGCACTTAGGGTTTACTAATAATTGATATACCATTGCCTTGACCTATATTATTTTATATTCTTTACTAATAGTAGTAGGGGCTACTACTTTTATTATTTAAGATATATATAAAGACCTAAGATAGATAGGTCTTATAATATATATTATATAATC
>JAENRP010000424.1:23462-34098 GCA_024741835.1 Diplocarpon mali | reverse complement strand
CCCTAACCCTAACCCTAACCCTAACCCTAACCCTAACCCTAACCCTAACCCTAACCCTAACCCTAACCCTAACCCTAACCCTAACCCTAACCCTAACCCTAACCCTAACCCTAGCCCTAACAAAATATGGAGAGCCCTTTGAAGCTCGAACATTGCCTTGAATCCTGATGGACGTGCACGGGCTGCTCTCTGTTTCCACGCGGCCATCGCACGACTGGTCTCATCTCGACCAACGTCAGCTGTAGCTCAGGCCGCGAAGTATCATTACGGGCTCGGACGGAGATCCCCACGCAGCGAGTCCGTGAAGTCCGGGAACCTGAACACGGATGGGACAAGCGGTAGAGTAGAGTTCACGACGGCATGGCTATGATACGCTATGGCCTCCTTTAGGGGGCTGAGGGGGGCAGTACCGAGCGGTACTGTACAAGACTATAGAGTATATAAACCCACATCATCTGCTCTCATTCTACCTCTGCCGAGGACAGTACTGAAGTGGCCTAGCACTCCTGTAGCAATAAAACGATTCCTCAGCATCCGTCCTCTTCACTCACAAAGTACACAAGAAGAATCAAGAGTTTTTCTCTCTCAAACACGCTGGATCCAGTGTTAGCAACCTGGAAAACAACCATCGAACAACCTCAGCACAATCTTTGAAACGACAGCATACATCATAATGGGTGTCGAGAAGTCTGATCTTTCGTTTGAGGGTACTTAACCCCCACCCTCGGCTTCGGATTCACTATACGCATGTGTTGAGAGTCGCTGACGACGGCAATGTAGAGGTGATGGGGTGCATGGCAGCATGCTTCGAGTGGGCCGACAGCTACGACACTAAAGACTGGGAGCGCCTGCGAAGATGCATCGCCCCAACCCTTCGCGTAAGCCCCCTTGCTCATATATACATCAACATCAACATGCACAAATCTGCCTCTTTCTCTACCCAACACCGCAGCTAACCCATCCTCCCCAATCAACAGGTCGACTACCGCTCGTTCCTCGACAAGATGTGGGAAGCCATGCCCAGCGACGACTTCATCACCATGGCCTCCAACCCGGCCGTGCTCGGCAACCCGCTCCTCAAGACGCAGCACTTCATCGGCGGCACGCGCTGGGAGAAGCTGTCGGACGAAGAGATCGTCGGCTGGCACCAGCTGCGCGTGCCGCACCAGAAGTACCGCGACGCCTCAATGAAGGAGGTCGCCTGCAAGGGCCACGCCCACAGCACCAACCAGCACTGGTATCGCCGGGTCGACGGCGTGTGGAAGTTCGCCGGCCTGAGCCCCGATATCAGGTGGAGCGAGTATGACTTTGACAAGGTGTTTGAGGAGGGCCGGGAGACCTACGGGGGGGAGGGGGAGGCCGAGGCCGAGGCGTCGGCGTCAGTCGTGGAGCAGGCCAAGGTTGTCCCGGCTACGGTGTTGGAGGCGACCGCGGTGGAGCCGACTGTTTAGTTATCGAAGCGAGCCGGCATTAGGGATGGCCACCCACTTCTACTATAACATGTCACTTCACTTCCCGACCCTTTCGCGTTCCACGCTTATCGCAGTTGACTCTTTGAAAAGGAACTTCCCAGGGAGTCGAAGAAAGTGAAGACCAAAGCAGCCCGGCCGGTTCATCATCCGCCCAAGGACCGATTTGACTTTCCAACCCTGACCCAGCCAGCTTCTCACATCGCACACTATCACTGATTTCTCCTGCCATAGTAAAAGGTTTCGTGAGTACTCTCCATCTCAGGATTCATGCCAAAGCAAAGAAACAAGTAATTAGTAGCGAGGAAAAAATAGTAATAAATGCCTCGAGTGATGTACGGAACAAAGCTCGCGATTAACGTTATCCCTCGCTGACCGATTCGACATACTCCAAACACGCGGCTGATCCAGATTTACAGCACCTGGCGTCTGGAAGGAAGCGTATTATATCCTGGCCAAGCCCCCCTTCTCTACCCGAGCACTCTTTCTCCTAAACTGATCCCGAAACTGCATCCTGCCCACGGTACCGTACGCAATGGTGCCCACAAACAACAACGTCCATACACTCGTGATCACCAATCCAATGGGGAAGATCAGGATGTTGAGGCCCGGAACCACGAAAGGTTGGTCGGCGGCTACGACGAGGGTCTGGATCGGCGGGGTGACTTTGGACTGCGTGGGTGACAAGACTCTGCTGAAGACGCCATTGACAAATGTTGCTTCGGAGGAGGAAAGAGACGTATTGACGGAAGCGCCGGTCGAGGTTTGCCCGGTGAGAGTGACGGTCGGGACGAGCACCTTTTGTAGAGAGCCCCTGGGGTTTGTTGGTTAGTTGAGCCTTCGGAGGGCAGAGATGGACATGCGGGGGGGGATTGGGGAGACATACGTTCCCATATTAGCGGTTAAGAGGTCCTTATTAACCTGACCCACGAATGAATATTGCTGTACCAGCATCGGAATCATCACCTCCCTCTTGTCAATTACCATGTCCCTAGGCCACGATATCAAGCTAATCTCGTCGGATCGCCTCGCCATCGTCGAAGCGTTGACCGCCGATACGGTCGCGCCGTTATACGAGAGGCCTACCTCCACGTTCGTGCTCGCGATGTCCGCAAAGGGACCGGTCGGGGCCGCGATCATATAGAGACGCAGGTCGGCCATGAAAATGCCCGTCGAGTTGTCCAGCGCGGGGAGATTGTAGCAGACGGCCATTCCGGATGGGTTGCTTGCTACGCCTCTCAGGCTCTCCAGCTGTGTTTTGCAGAGCACGGCTGTATCGGCGTCCCACTGCGTCGCGTTCACCTTCATGCCTGGCGGCGGTGCGGCCTGTCGGGGCGAGACGGAGGATTCGGCTTCTGGCTCGGGGGAGATGATGGTGTCGATGTATCGACGCATTGCTTCCTCGGAGCCATCTTTGCGGATGAGGCGCGCAGCATTTCCCAGAAGTCCGGCAGCAGCCTGACCGACAAGAAGCAGAAACACCAGAGCCAGCATGGTAAGGATTTCAAATGGTGGTGGCCGTGCCGACGAAGAAGAGAGAGATTAGGACCGTCCTGCGGGTGAGGGAGAGGGAGATGGTGAGGGAGGATGAGAGGGCGTGTCGTTGCTGCCGTACTGGTGATGGTCGACGTCGACAGCAGGAGCAAGCACGACGGGGAGAACAATGAGAGGGCCTGCCCGATAGTCCGAGGGAGCCGCCAGCCGACGATGGGATTGTTTTGTTTTGCGCCCAGGTCCAGCCGAACTCGAGGATTAAGAGCCGACGAGGTTGGTAATAAGAGAATAGATACTACTAAGTAGGTGGACGAGAGACCCTAGAGAAAGTCTCGAGGGATTAGACACACATGCATGCAAGAGATGCAAAGGTGGAAGAATGTTCGGAGGAGACGAGGGAGAGACGACGAGAGAGCGGGAGGGCTCTCAGAACCTGCCAAACATCGATGTGATGATGGATTGATTGACGACGATGGCTGATCCCGGAGCGGAGGGTGGCGACTGCTAAGCCCTGCACCAGGTGTGATACGCGATCAGAAGTCAACGGACGTCAAAACAAAGGCTGGTTGGGTTGTAGGGGGGGGGGGGGGTATGGAGGCGAGGAGGAAGAGAAAGGGGAGGGGGGGAGCCGTGGCTAAGCGAAGGCCTCAGGGAGCTGCTGAGGGGGCGTAGTCGCGGATTCTAAGGAAGCGCTGGAGCGGGAGAAGCTGTAGCTAGACGGTTGGTCCAGGAGAAACCGTGGCTAAACGCTTGGTCCAGCGGGAGGGCGGAAAAAGGGGAAGAGAGAAGAGAGAGCTGAGAGAGATCGAAAGAGAATCCATGCAAAGACGGATGAGCAAGAAACCAGCAACCCTTGAACACCAAGGCGGCCGACATACCATCGCGGATGGACCAGTGGCGCTGGACGAGGTGAAGATGCAATACTGCACTCCTGCGCATGAGAATGCTGATGAAACACGAAGAGCCTGGCGTGATGTGCGAGATCAACGGGCCAAGCTGTGCGCACGGCGACGCGACGAGGGCGCATTGGTCCAACTCTAAACAAGAGCCGCTCGGTGACTGGGAGTGGGCAGAAGCAAAACAATATAAGCGTCTCGGCGCCGTCGAAGGTTTGAGGAGAGGAGTTCGAGAGCCGAATACAAGCAAGCCAAGTCGCGCGGCAGATGTCAGCGGAGGCTTGGTGGTGCTTGCAATCGAACCTCGTGGCCACCGGGTTTGATGCATTTCTTGCAGATGTCACGGTAGGCTGGAATGGTACCCTGGCCAAGATGAGGATTCCTGCCATGACGCCCTCATGCTACTTTCGGGAGAAGAGCCGTTGCACTTGAAATTGAGGATCGCTGGTAGATAAAAGAATATCAATTGGCAGGATTGCTATATCTCGGGGTCAGAAACTTCGTCGCTCCAGCTATGCAGGAGGCATCGGTTCTGCGCCTCACAAGCCGAACGACTGGAGGAGTGGATGATTGCAGAGGCCGAACCACGAGGTAACCAACCGGTGCCGCCAGGTCGAGTTCTTGACTCGAAAAAGTTCTCGTCTGACACGGAGGAGAATCTTCCCTTTTCCTGCGCATGAGCCATCGTTAGTCAAGCGTCAAGCCGCCTTCATAGCCACCTGAAACCTTCGAGCCTGGTCGGCGTCAGCGTTATCCCACTCGACACCACAGCGCAACGACCTACCCAAGCAGTAAACTCATCCTCCTTGCCGTCCCAATTTCGCAGCAGCAGTTCGATGGCCGCAAAGCCGCTAGAGAGACATGAGTCCATCGCCTTATCAATCTCCTCCTTGTCAAGACTGTAAAATGCACTAGCAAGTTCGTCCACGGTGTCTGGAAGTCTCTTCATCACTTCTAGGACCTCATCTACACTGTTGACCAACCCGGCCCTCCCACCAGCAATGGGTTCTCCGCTCCCCCCGGGTCGACTTGGCTCTGCTTCATCTGGTTCCCTTGACTCGGGCGGCGATTCGGGCTGCGGTATTTGGGGCAGCGTCTTCAACCGCCTCTTGATGATAGCCTGGTACATAAGTATCAAAAGCCGCAACCGCTTCAAGAAGGACTCTAATCGCGGCCGTATCCTCTCTGGATCTTCGGTGGGAATGTGCCGTTGCAACCCAAACATCCTGTCCACCGCAGCCTGCGCCGCGTCTACTCCTTCATTCCCCGCCTCATCCCCCTCCTCTCCATCCGAATCTTCCTCGCCCCATTGTTGTAGCTCTTCCAGCGCATCTTCCAGCGTCGCCTTGTACTGCTCCGCCTTCCTGACAACCAGGCCCGCGATCCGAATCTGCTGTAGCTCAATCACGGCATCGCAGGCCTGCCACACTGTCCCCGTCATCGCAAGACTACTTTTCCCCCTCGTCGTACCCGTCCCGGTCCTCGCATCTTCGCTCAGAATCCCACCATCGAGTGGGATGTTCACTACCAAGTTCCCCAGCTCTGCGAATACCCGCCCAGCCTGGTATTTCAACTCCTTACTCATAGCTGCTGTATACCTGCCATCGCATAGCTCGATCGCAGACGCAAGGCCGGGCAGAGGACCGCAGACCAGCTCTCGCAAGACAGTGGTGACTGCTGAAGCGGTGAAAGGCTTGTTGGTGATGAGGAGAGATAATTTCGTAGCATGCGCGCGGATGAGCGACGCGGTGTTGTGAGCGAAGCTGAGGGCGTCGACTTCGATGTGGGCGGTTCCTGTCCGCTGAGCGGGTGCGGTGGATGTTTGTAATTGGGTTATCAGCGCGGTTGTAGCTGTGACCGTAGATCTGAGGACCTCGAGATCTTTCGCGGTCTTGCTGCATGATTTTGCCATTTCAAGGTTGGTGATGGGTATTGATTACTATGGGTGGGTGGTTTTTGCGACGCGCGGGGAGGAAAATACTTTTTGGGATGCGGAATCAGGCCCGCTCCCGCAATTGAGCCAGATGCGGAATGATTATGTGATTGAGAAGGCTCGAAGATTTGATTTTTGTTCGAATCATCGGCCCCGGCGCATCTCTTGGTGATATTTGGCGCTGCTATCCACATCGAGACCAAAAAACGTCACGAAAGCGGCGCTCTTTTACTTGCAGGGATCTCAGAATCCAGTTTCTTAGGGATGTGCAGTACTATAGATGAGGTTTGAATCGCCCTAGCTTTTTCAAAGTAAACACCCTGTATGTAAAGATGAACTAAGACATAACTACTTATTATCTCTTTTTAATTTTTAAATTAAAGATTTTATTAAAGGTATATCTATCTTCCTATCGAATAGTATATCTCTTAGTATTTTGAAAACTATCCATTTGCTTTTAATACCGCTTTTACCAGCTTTAGTATACTACTTACTATTGATTAAAATGTCTTATTTAGTATAGCTGTCCAAGCTTCTTGAAGTAATTTTTCTAAAAGATCACTTGTTTCTCTCTTAGATTCTATCTTAATAAGTTTTAGAAATAATTTATAGACCTAATTTTTCAGATGCTATTACCGGTGCTTGAAAAGATTCAAATCTAGACTGTAAGGCAGATAATCGACCACTTCTATTTTGTTTTACTTTAATTAATTAGGAACAACTGTAACAGTATAGATAAAGGCGCTATCGTATATAATTATATAACTATTAGGATAATAGGTAGGTAGCTAATCTTTCAAATATTTTAAGTATAACTTCGCTATATATCTATGCATCTTAGTTTTAGGATCTTGATCTATTATATAGTAATCTAAACATCGAATAGCTCTATATTTAATCTCAGAATAAGCTTGGACTATAATCTATATATCTTTGTCTTTTTAATAAGTGCTAACTATATTAGGCTACTATTTCTTATATGAATATTGAAAACCATATTCTTATATTCGTCCTTTCTCTTTTTCAATACGACACTCGTCATATTGAACGATTTTATATGAATCACCAACTATTCAATTTTCTTATAATTTTGCCTTATTATGTTTCAACTTAGCAACCCCTGTAATAATTTCTAGACTTTTTTACACGCTAATTAGTAATACTATTCTTTTCTAAGATATAGCGAATAGTATAGATTGAAAAACCCAAGTCTATTTTGTTTTTAACCTCTTTATAAATCTATTTTAGATATTTACGTATATAGCGTATTACTTCATATGCATTATAATTTAAATAGCATTTCAAATAATTAGAACAAGATTTGCTAAAGCCTTTATAATGTTATATAATACAGCGCAAAGTACTCCTAATAGTCGATTTCGATGTATTATAAAGGTATGCAATTTAAGCTAGTTTTAATCGTCTATCAGCGGCGCCTTTACTAAGAGCTCTTTAAAAGAGATATAAATCTTTCTTAACTAACGAGTTGCAATTTAAAAGAGCAAGAGGACGTCGTAGAGTAGCTATATTATAATAGTGAAGAAGAAAGAATACAACGCGTAAACGCGAAAAACACATTTTTCGGCTAAGCGATTCCACTTTACCAACCCTACCGTATAGCACGGATCGTGAGATGCAGCTTTTATTCTATCCACCACCCAGGACCGAAGATGTTTATTTACTGCTGTGCGACCAATCCTGCGTTACAGGGAAGGCTCTACGAATGTGACCATAAAATTGAATATGGGGAGAATAAACCTTAACCCAAGGAGCAAGGGCGGGGACGCTGCAACCCGTATCTTCGAGCTAGTCTGGGCAGACCGCGTCTATTTACTCTATCTCATGGGGCGCGCAAGTGGCAGATCGGAAAGGCCTGGCGCGCGATGCCCAGCCAATCCTACACGAGAAGAGGCTTCTCACCGCGGGAGAAGTGGAAGAAAAGGGGTCGATTGAACTCCAGCCCGTTGAAATGTAGTATTTCATGGTACCGTCTAGCCGACGCAGATAGATATCCAGGGGCCATTCAGCTGTCTGCGCAGTGGAACGAGAGGCGTGGGCATGGGTTTTCATGGGTCGGACTAGCTTTGGGTTCACCGTGTCAAAAGATACCATGACTATAGAGTATGAAGAAAAGACGGCCCAATAACAGCTTTGAGCAGCAGAAAATGATCCCCGCAATCGCAAAAGATCATCAGAAGTGGTTACTTGCCACCTCATATCGACCTAGAAGCATCTTCCCCAGCAACAAAACTTAAGCGAGGCGATGAAGCTGGAGGCGAAACCCCGAAACCCAAAATCGAGTAAAGCAAGGCATTCATGCTTTACATGCTGGCCCGATTTGCACTGAGGACAGAGAACGGTGGGAGGTGGAAAGCATTGGAAGGAAGCCGATATGTCGAGCAGGGTAGAGAGCGTTAGGTATTCGTATGAGTGGGACGAGTGCGGATGCCTGCAGTGGACTTGGATAGTTGTTATGACTTGACACTGATGAGGATGCAAGCAACCAAGGTAAATATGTATCCCGGCGTAAAGCTGTCGTAGAGCTTCGGGGGACAGACACGGTTAAGAGATATGATCGGCTTACGATGTGATCGTGTGGTGTCAGGTGATTGTAGAATTGTCCCTGAGACAAACGCGACAGACGCGTTTACCGCGCAGAGCCAGATCGCGGTTATGTTCTCAAGAGCCACATAACGGAAATTCGATCCACGCCGCAACGCAGAATTCCATGTCACGCCCCAAACCTGCTTACCGTACGCGCTAGATAACGAGGGTATGATTCTACGGATATTACAGTGCTAGAACTCCAGGCTCTTGCCGACCACGACTCTCACAATGGAGCCGCCTTTCTTTCGGCTGCTCTTCCTGCTCTGCGCTCTCGTGGGCGTCACAGCATACACTCCTCTCTCCGACGAGACGCTGAAGAACCTCCCAGACGCTGGGGCAGACTTTGATATCAAGACAGGCTCGATCCTTGCCCCAATCCTCATCCCTCGCGTTCCAGGGACGCCGGGCAACTCGGCGGTGCAGCAGCACTTTGTCCAGTGGTTCAAGGCGAACTTGCCGCTCTGGACCATCGGGTTCCAGAACTCGACGGCGACGACGCCTGCCACGGGCACGAAGCAAGTGCCGTTCACCAACATCGTGGTTACGCGTGACCCGCCGTGGGCGAAGGTCGGAGATGTGGGCAGGCTGGCGCTGGTCGCGCACTTCGACAGCAAGTTGACCCCTACCGGATTCATAGGAGCGACGGACAGCGCGGCGCCGTGTGCGATGATCATGCACGCGGCGCGGAGCGTGGACGAGGCACTGACGAAGAAGTGGGAGGCTATGGAGGCGGAGGGGTCGAGTGGGCTAGATGAAGAGAGAGGGGTGCAGATTCTGCTGCTAGATGGCGAGGAAGCTTTTGATCGCTGGACGGACAGCGATTCTCTGTATGGAGCCAGGTATCTCTCTCTCCCTCTCTCTATCTCACTCACAAACATGCGCGCGCCCTTCCCATATAGTTCTATGGAACTATTGGACTGATCTTTTAGGTCTTTGGCAGAGGAATGGGAGGCTACCCCTCACGCTGCGATGTCGATATACCATTCCTACCTAAGCTCTATCTCGCTCTTCCTCCTGCTTGACTTACTTGGCGCCAGCAACCCCTCGGTGCCCTCGTACTTCAAAACCACACACTGGGCCTACCAAAACCTTGCTAAGATCGAGAGCCGACTGCGTGCACTAAATCTTCAGAAGTCAGGCGCCAGCAAACCCTTCCTCCCCGAGAGCGAGAAGAATTCCGCGGCTTTCCAAAACGCTGCGACTATTGGAGACGACCACGTCCCGTTTCTGGCTCGCGGGGTAGAAATCCTGCATATCATCCCCACGCCATTCCCTAGTGTGTGGCACAAGATTGAGGACGACGCAGAGCATCTTGACATGCCGACCGTGGAGGACTGGGCGCGTATAGTGACGGCGTTTATCGGGGAGTGGATGGATCTCGAGGGCTACTTCCCTGTGCCCAAGGTGCCCCAGAACGCCAAGGAGAAGAGGAGGACTGAGCTGTGAGTGGGCTGTCTTGTATCTATGGACTCCAACTCACTGGTTCTAGGCGTGAAACATAGCTGGCGATGGGCAATTGTAAAGATAGCAGTGCTGTGCATGTGATCCTCTGTGCCTCGCGACTGTGTGATCGTGGCAGAAGTGCTTGTCGATTCTCGGAGACGTCTTGCGGCGACAGGAGAGTTGCTGTCAGGTGGAGCGGGCAGTTTTCCGAAGAGCGGTTCGGACAGGAGAAGAGTCGAGGCCCTTGGCTTGGGTCAATCGTCCGATCCTGGGTACGAATCACTGGGCACCGAGCTTGCGGCTCTTCGACCGGCATTCGGTCTGGTCGTGAGACGGGTCCCGGGGACTGAAGTTGCGGCGTGTAGCCCGGCCGGCATTTAATCTTTTCATGTCTCTCTCCAGCCACTTCCCGTCGTTCCAGCCGACCATCTCTCAACTCACGATCCTTGTTATCTGCTTGGCCGCTGGCGGGGATGCACCGCGGACAATTCGACCTGGGGAGCTGGACATGGCGGGCCTCTTTCCCTGGCCAGGACCCAGTCGGCGGATTAATTGCAGCTGACGGGGTTGTTCGCAGAGTGTTTTGGTCCAGGGCAGCCTCTCCCTACCGTCGCCTTTTCGCCGTCGGCAATTTCCAGGCAGATATCTCGGTGGCGTCTCTGCACGCGAAGCCCTAGGAGACCAGAGAATGGATGGTTGGAGCAGAGCTGCATGGGTTCTGCAGCAATGCATCAGCGACGAGCCAATCTGGACATGTTTATGTGCCTGGCCAACGACCCTGCACCCGCGTTTTG
>JAENRP010000424.1:7172-20638 GCA_024741835.1 Diplocarpon mali | reverse complement strand
CCGGCAATCACGAGAGCTCCAAATCCTTCCACCGCACTCCTCTAGCCCGCTCCCCCATCCAATCCACCTCCTGATACCTCCACCCTTCCCCCCTACAGACCCTATCGACCTCCTCGCGCACCATCGGATACACATCCTGATAAGCCTCGCGCCCCATCCAACAATCCAGGTGCCCATACCCGCTCACCACTCTTCTCGCATAGTCGCCTGCGCCGAACCTGTCCCTCAAGGCCTCGTAGCTGCGCGCCGTGGCTTCGGGCGAGAGTACTTTGTTGTCGCCGCCCGAGAAGAGCAGCACGGGGATGCCTTTCAGCCGGTCGAGGTTTGAGGGCGTGTTGAGGGAGGAGAAGAGTGGCCCGTTGGTTGTGACGAGCCCGCGGTAGCCCATCTGCATCAGCAGGTGCAGGAGCGTCATGTTGACGCCGCCAAAGAAACGGTTGATCTGCCGGTGCGTGGCTTCGTTCAGGTTGCGGTGGTTCCAGAGGCTGCTGGGCGTCAGTCTGTCGCCCTAGTTACGCTGGGGGTTTAAAGGCGGAGAGAGGATGAGGAAGAGGGTGGCTGAATACAAGAAAAGGGGGGGGGGGCACGCACCGTCCGAAGATAAGCGAGCACCGGTGACAAGAAACATTGTTACAAATCTCTTCCCTCTCATCGGGGTAGAACCGCAAGATCTGATTGAGTGCCTGCTGGAAGTACCCATCGTCCCGCATACTCGAGCAGCTGAACCACTTGCCGCCCAGCCAGCCGTACACCCTATCGAGCGGCAACGGCCCGGCGAGCACCTTGGCCATGTTGAGCGTCGACCAGAGGGGGTTCATCAGCACCTGGCTGGACGAGATGCCGCGCACCCATTTGGCGGGAATGGTACCGTCCAGTAGACCAGACGAGAAGGCTACCGCCCCCATGCAGTGCGAGATGGTGTACATAGGGGCGTGACCGTACTCGGACCGCATCCATTCGTAGCACGCTCGTATGTCGAGCCTCGAGTCGTAGGTCGTCCAGTCATTCTCCGCGACCATGAGTTGGCAGATGCGATGCACCGAGACAAAAACCCGATACCCAGCGCGGGTGAAATAGTTCACGGCGTTCACCTCGATCGTTGGCAGAGCGAAGATCTGGTGGTCGACGCTGGCGCCGGGGATCATGAACAGGTTCTCCGTCTTGAGGCCAGGGGCGCGCGCTTCCCAGATGTGCAGCAGGCTGTGCACCCCATCCGAAGCGACAATCTTGATCGTGCGGTCGGGGGGTGTCTCGTTGACGTAGCCGGAGTAGGTGACTGAAGGGTACTGCTGCCAGGTGAATGGCGCCAGGAACAAGCCCATGCTCTGTTTGGCGAAGAAGCCCATGAAGGAAAGACTGGAATGCACCTTCGCCAGCCAGCTCTCCCCGGAGGAGCGGAGTGTGAGCAGCTCAGAGAGGAAGTCTGCGGGTTTGATGTGCATCATTCCCCTGCCGAGGACAGACTTCTTGCCGTGTGCTTCCGAGATGGTTACGTAGAGCGTGGAGGTTGCTTTCCAGAATCGCCAGGGGCCGAGGGCAACGGAAGAGTCAACAATCTTCTGGCCGTGGAAGTGGAACGCCCGGCCGTCGGTGGATGTCATGTCGAAATCGTAGGTCAAGTTGCGGGTGCCGGGTGCTTCAGAGTCAACGCTGAAGAGGTGGAACGTCCCCCGCTGCACCATGAAGGGAGAGTTCGGGAGCCCAGCACAGGTAAACGTTCCAGTCAACATGGCGGCGTGGTCGGCTCGGTTGACGACTGTATGACGTTAGCCACCAAACAGTATGAGCGGGAGATCCACATGCTCGCGTCTGTATCCCAAGCCTTCACACTCAAGAAGAAGCGCGCCTCCTCACAGAGCCCCTTGGCCGTCTTCGCAGCGGTCTGGTAATCCTCAATCTTACCCCCCTCGATGCCCTCACCCACGTGGATATAGCCGCTCATGACCTCGGAGAATCCAAAGCCCTTGGCCTTCCCCTCTCTCGTGTGCCTCACCAAGCTGGTCGCCTCCCTGATCCCGGTGGTGTCTTTCCGCTGCAGGACTGCCTTGCTCTCGGCATACTGGTGCGGCTCTGCGAACAGATCCAGCATGTCGTTCTTCGTCGTGAGATCGATTCTGCGCTTGATGCGGAGCTTGGCGGCGTGTTCCACCGAGCGCTCTGCAAGGGCTGTGATGGTAGCGAAGGGGTTGACGCCGAGGGCCGTGGGGATGACTGCGCCATCTGTGACGATGAGTCCGGGGTGGGTTTCTCTGCCGTCGCCGCTGAACACTTCACCCCAATGATTTGTTACCCCGTGCTCCCCGGTTTCGCTTTTGCTCATGCAAGCACCCCCGATCGGATGAACCGTGATCTCCTGCTGGCCGAGAGCTGCGTAGAAAGGGCTGTTGACATACGTCCCGCCCACGGCTTGGGTGGCCTGGCGTAGGATGTCGTTGAGATATTTGACATGTTCACTTCTCCCAACCCCGAGGAATTCGAGCACGGGCTTATCGTTCTTGAGCGTGAGCGTGGCCTGGTTAGAGTCGTGGCTCATCACCAAGTATACCTGAGTACGCTCGATGCTACCTTTGCAGTAGTATGGCCCAAGAAATCGACTCCCCTGCTGAGCGACGAGGTGCTTCACTCGCTCCAGCAGACTCTGTCCGGCGGGGAGTTGGTTCCCAGGCATCAACTCCAACATGGTCTGGAGCAGAGGGGCCATCGCTTTCGGAACTGCACCCTCCTGGATCACGAATCCATCCAGAGGGTTGTCGTGGTCCTCTCGGCAGTCGATAATCCCACTGATGGTTGGCCCAACCGGCTTGTATGGCGAGGGATATTGGCGGCCGATAGCATTGACTTCGGTATCGGTGTTGTATCCAAAAGCAAGAATGTCCCCGTTGCCACTCATGCCCGTCCCGACGCTGTCACTCATCGACAAGCCGAGTTTCTTGCTCCGAAGTAGGATCTCCGTAGTGCCAATACTACCAGCCCCGAGGAAGACGCACTTCTTCGCGTGAACCCACATGAGATCTTCGTATATCCTGCCCGGAAACGCGCCTCGACGACTGCCGTGCCAAGCGAAGAAGACCAGGAACCCTTCCTCCTCGGGATCAGGATGCTTCTTGATATACCTCACTTCGCACTCGCAAAACATCTCGGCTCCCCAGTTCCAGGCATCAGCCAGATAGTTGACGAGAGTACTCGACTTGCTCCCGTCGTTGACGCCGGTGCTGTCCATGCCCGTCAAGGCGGACGGGTACATCTCGACCCCGGTGCTGTTCGGTCCTCCTTTGAACTTGGTCGTCTGGGGCACTCGTCTGAACCTCTCGCCCCAGCCCAGAGCCTTCGCCTGTCGCTCCAACATCGTCAATTTGGACAGCTCGGGCCAATCATCGGGATACGTCTCTGGCTCCAGGACCTCAGCGGCACGAGCGTAGTATTCCTTCAGCGAATCCGCTTTCCGTAACTCTCTCGGCCAGCAGGGCATCCTCATCGTCTTAGCGTCTGCCTCGAGGAACACATTTGCATTCAGGAGACTCGTTCCACCGAGGCCGTTGCCGACGAATGCATTTTGGCCTGTGCCGCAGATGAGGTGGTAGAGGCCGGTTGGATCACCGCCTTCGACCGTGGCGCCTTTCAAGAATCCCGGGGCAAACTCGCCAGAGACGTGCAGGTTTCTGAAGGCGTCCAGGAAGCCGCTTGGGTACTCGCCAGGCCACTTTTCCTTTCCTCTTTCGAGGAGACAGACGGATTGACCCGCTCTCGCCATGCGGCTTGCTGCAACGCCGCCGCCATACCCTGAGCCGATGACGACGCAGTCGTAGCTGTTTCTGAGCAGTTCCACGGGTCTGGAGATTCGAGGGAATCGTTTGGTATCTGGATCGTTGGTGTAAGATCTGATCTTTGCGTGAGCTTTTGACTGAGGCCCATTAGGCTCGCTAGAGTGAGGCCCGGGCGGTGTGATCGGGTGGGAGCCGTCGACCCCATGTGGCACTCCACTGCTGGGTCTCTGCGCATCGTGAAGCCCGTTGGGAAGGCTGGGCGTATCAAAATCTGTCTCCGGGTTGACTTGCGACGTTTCTGATCGGTCAAGCAGGGGCTTGTTCTCCTTCCCAGGAATGACATCCGCTTGTTCGTCGGGGCGGATTGCCGACTTAGAAGCCCCGTCAACACCATTGGTTACGGCCACGCTGTCATGGCCATTTGGTCTCGACTCTAGCACTGCAAACTCCCTCGAGTCTGGCCTCGGTGTTGGTAGATCTTGTGGAACCAACCCAGCAAGCCGGTTCGAGATCTGATTCATCGACGTGATCGGCCCCAGGCGGATCACCGCCGGGTCTCGCGGCATGTATATTGATATGCAGATTGGCACCGAGACGATAAGTAGAGAGGGGGAGCCTTGAAATGCGACTTCGACCTTCACTTCGGCAACCGAGGCGGGGATGTCTCCCAAACACCGTAGGAAAAGGTCAGACAGGACATCGCTTGTGGGTAACGACTCTTTGGGTTGGATGGCGAAGGCCATGCGAGGGCTCTCTCCTGATGCTGAAGCGGTGCATGAGAGGAAAGAGGGAGCAGGTGAGTGGCCATCCGTTCCTGCGATTGCTGGGCGGTACACTCCGCGAGGAGAATCCCTTGGTTGACCGTATTCGTTGTTGATTGAGAGTCGGATGCTGCGAGGGTATCTGGAGTCTTCTTGTGTAAGTGAGAGGTAGATGGGTGCACTGGATTCTCCGGATTGCTGCGAAGTCGCTGTGTGGGCACGGCAGATGAGATTCTGATACAGGTTGCCGATGGAGAAGGAGGGGAGTCTGCCGAGCTCTCTCAGCTCGGTGGTGAGGTGTCTGGTGAAAGCCAGTCGTTCGAGACTTGTCGGCTTTCCATGCATGCCACGCGATGCAATGACTTCAGCGACTCCTTTGCCCTGGCTGCGGATGGGAGCAGTAGCATGGCGACTGTCCAGAAGACACAGCACGTCGCTTCGACTCTGCACGGGTGCCTCCTGCACATCATCCCAGCCAACCGCTGAAGTGGAATTCTCGTCACTGCCAATGAATTAGCCATCTTGTCAGATCTGTAGCGCTTTACTGTACCTCGCCCAAACGAGCCGATCATTTTCATCCATCCTCGCATCTCCGGCATAGTAGACAATCTTCAGGTGCTTATCGCTATTGCCTCCCTCCTCGATAAATGCGGCAATCGTGTGGGTGACGGCAGCGGGAGCGCCTGATGGTGGGATCGGGAAAACGGTCGCATCGTATCCAAAAAAATGTTGGAATACTTCAAGCAGCTCCAATATCTCAGCTGGGGCTGATCGATCCGAGTCTTCCTCGGCCCAGAACATCAACAAAACTGAAGCTCTCGCATACCGTGACCGTCCTTCGGCCGGGAAGACCGCTTTGGCGGCTGCACTGAGACTTTCGCTCAAGGTCTTCAGAGCGAGAGGTGACTGCGACAGATTGAAGTCATGGGTTGATGGTGAGTCAGGCAGGGAGCGTGAACAACTTGGGTCTCCGTTGCTGATTATGCTTTCGCTCATGGTTTCCTGGTGCGGCGTCTCTGGGTTGGCGTGGATTGCATTCATGGTGAGAGTGACATCCGGAATTCTAGCGGCACACCCGCTTGCCAGGCTGACGGATATCCGGGCTGGCCTTTCTTACGGTTAGAATCGATCGAAACCGCATGGTGTTGAGAGAGTGACTTGCCTGGGGTGAAATATATCTTGGCTCTTAGTATGCCTAGGGAGGAGCTTCAGGTCAAGCGTCAGGGGGATTTTTTTTTCTTTCTTTCTTCTCAGATGGCGCTCCACTCGAGTATCGCCAAGTCAGAGGAACGGGGCGGCCAATGTCCAAAGTTCATCGGGTGCAACATATCGGACGAAGCGCGAGGACTCAAGCAGTTGTTATAAGCGAATCCTGCGGACTGGCGTGCTTATGCTGCTATTTGTGGTGCGACTGGTGATTCCAGCGCTGCTGCAAGCGGTAGATTCATGCTCCAATTGACAAAGTATCCCTGGGCCGCCGAGGGGCTGAGGAGCAGCTGCGGAAGTGTCCCCCACATGCCGACCTCCCAAATCTCGACTGGGGGCTGAGTCGAGAGGCAGAAATGCGGCACGACGACGGAGGAGTTGACTCGTCTCCCGGAGCTGAATGTGGCGTCCGGCAGCTCCTGCAGCCACGTCTTTACGGCGCTTCGAGATGCCTTGTTGACATCGTCCCCGGTCTTGGACTTGCGGATTTTCCAATCGCACCCGGAAACTTTCTGGACGAGAGGCCATGGCAATAGCGAGCTGGTGGGTTTCCCAAGTGCTCCGGCCTTCAGGCCTGCCATGAGCGAGGACCTGGAACCCCGAAGGTGTCGTGCAGCCGAACAGGCTCGTCCGAATGATCACCGAGTCTGCAGCCATCGGCGTGGGAGACCGGGTGGGAGCGTCAACAGCCACCTGCGGTGCATGGGCAGCAAGACGTGAGATGACAAGGTGAGATCTCGAAGCGTACAAGCCGTGCCAGGCGGGTCGAGAGCCATTTTGTACGAGTGGTCAGGGCCGATGTGCCGTCCGGTACGCTGTTCTGGGGTTGTTGATACTGGAGACAGAGCCGCGAATGTGTATCGTCGCCGGGTCGTGTCTCGTGTACACTCTCCACCGCACGAAGAAGAAGAGCGCGGAGCATGAAGAGAAAATCAGAGTCGGGAAGCCGAAGAAACGAGTGGGTATCGGTCGGAATACTAGTCACATGTCTAGTCATGTGACTAGACATTCAAACGGGTGGCTTGGCATACCTTGGCACTGCCTACTGTATGTACATCTCGCTCTCGAGGAATAGCTGCGAGAGACCATCTTTTTACAACCACGAATATCATCAACGTATTCGAGAAGCTTCATCATTGTGCACAACCACCTAATGTGATAGTAACAGTATCATCACGGCAACGAAAGCCTAGAGACGATGCTGCGCCGCATGTACCCAGCCCCCGGAGGCTGACAGTTGGCTTTTCGTCGTGCAGCACCAGGATTCTCCCCTGGCTTTCCTTGCCAGCTGGTGGAAACCCGCGCGTGAGATGGTCGTGTATACGGTACGGCGTGAGAACATGGATAGCTCTGCGCAGAGATCTCTCCCTCCCCGGGGGTTTTAGTCTCGGTTGGTCGACAACGCAATATGCCTACACGTCCTAGGCTGCCGAAGCTTCGGCTCGAGTCAGTTGCTGCTTGTGGGTGTAAATAGGAGATTCCCAAGCAAGGGGCGGATTAAGACTCTGTTTTATGGCGGAAGTGGCAACTAGAGTCTCGGCGTGATGATTGCGTATAATGTGGTGTGTTGATTTTGGCGGTCGGCTAAACGCGCTTGAAGCCAGGTAGTATAACATGAAAGAAGGACATTGGGTGGTATCTTTATTTTGCTGCCACGTTTAGGTGATCTCTCTAACAGCAGGCGAGTTCCCGAACTGAACAGACTGCGAATGCATAAGAGCTCATGATTATCTCCAATCCCGACGACTGCAAGCGGAGTCTTGGAGGAGAGACTTGGAGGAGAGCCGTTTTTCTTGTTTTCTACAGTCTGTGCAAGTCTTGACGGGTATATTTTGTTGCGGTAGATCCATATTGTCATTCGCCTGACCGTGAGCTCCATCTTCATACAGAAAAATTCTCGACTTCTCAAGAGTTAGCCCGCTGGAATCGCCTTCGGACTAGGCCAACCCCTGAATCCTTATCGGCTTATCATCTACGATCCGAGAAGCCAAAATATCAGATGCTGAGATGCTGACAGCACCAACCTCAGACCACGGCGATGATCTCTCTACTCGACCTGGGCGGCTGGACCATAATAGCAAGCCTCGTTGCTGGTCTGCTAGTACTTCTGCCTTTCATCATGGGCTTCTTCGGTGGCAACAAGTTCAATGTCAAAGGCAGGGTAAGTAAGCCTCAGCCTTCTCGTGCCCGTCCAGCCTCGCTGACCCGGCCCAGACGGTCCTCCTCACCGGCGCCTCTGAAGGCATGGGCAGAAGCGTGGCGGTCCAACTCGCACAGAGAGGAGCGAATGTTATCATTGTAGCGCGCAATGTGGGCAAGCTGGCGGAGGCATTGGCGGTGGTCAAGGTAAGCGCTTCAAGCTCCACACACAACGGTTTGGAGCTGATGCTGCCCCCAGGCTTCTGCAGCGGATCCGGTGTCCCAGCGATGTCACTACATCAGCGCAGACCTCGCTGCTGAAGACACCGCCGACCGAGTGGTTGCCGAAGCGGTGGCCTGGAATCACGGCCAGCCCCCGGATGTCGTCTGGTGCATGGCAGGCGGTTCGCATCCAAGCCTCTTCCTCGAAACCCCCAAGTCCGTCATGCGAAAGCAAATGGATCTGAACTATTGGTCCTGCGCGGATATGGCACAAGCAATACTAGGCCGGTGGCTGGCACCAGACGCCGTGGGCAAGGGAGGGCCGAAGCATCTGATCTTCACGAGCTCGGTCGCAGCGTTGTTTGCGATTGCTGGCTATGCGCCGTACAGTCCGGGGAAAGCCGCGATCAAGAGTCTGAGCGATACCCTGGCGCAGGAGGTGCTGCTGTACGGCGAGGACGTCAAGATACACACGGTCTTCCCGGCAACGATCGATAGCCCGGGGCTGCAGACGGAGAACAAGACGAAGCCGGATATCACGTTGCAACTGGAAGAGGGAGATGCTGGCCAGTCGCCCGACGTCGTCGCTGCGAAGTCCATCAAGGGTCTGGAGAACGGTGAGTATCTGGTCGTGACGGGACTTCTCAGCCAGGCCATGCGGGCTTGCTCTTGGGGCAGCTCGAGGAGGAACAACTGGCTCTGGGACACCTTGTTGACTTGGATCCTGGCCTCCATCATGTTTATCATCACTGGGGACCTTGATGGGAAGGTTCGGGCATATGGGAGGAGGAATGGGCATCCAAGCACGTATCCGAAGAAGGCATAGGTTCAACGCGGGGTGGAATCTCTTTGCCACATATCGATATCCCGAAATCGGATTCCAGTCACATCACAAGGCGATCAAATGCTCTGTCGCATCTTGCACGGGCTATGCGGATTGCAGTACCAAGTCTTTGAACCTCGTCCACCATTCTGCGAGAACCTACGACGGAGCCCTGGTTTGTGCCGCTATGCCATGATATCAGATATCGAATAGACTATGCAAGGTCACATCGGATTGTTCAGCTAGCTGGTTTCCTCTTAGATATAGCAAACCCACGTCCCAGTACGAATGTTTCTATGACAGGACTGCCTGCACCTGCCAGCACTGGTGTGGCATTTATACCAACGTCTCCTTTCGTTCGAGCACTTGGTTGCATGCGTCTGAGCTGTTCGTCTCTAAATTATATGCATCCCTTGGTTTGTATGCGGCATCAGTGTCCTTCGCTTCGAGAGCTATTTTCAATCAGTCGACTTGCCTCTGCCGAAGATCGACCTTTACCTCTCGACTGCTTGGGTTTTTTTTCTATTGAATCTGTTCATTTCGTAGCTCGTTCAGAGACCACACGAAACTCTTCCACTGATCGATCGTCTGGGGTAGAAGTCGTACTCTATCTGCCGGTCGGGCAGATCTGGACTCTCTATTTTCAAGCCCATTGATTTCTTCCTCCGTGATGGTCTTGCCCTACTTCTCTCCTGTCGCTGCTATAGCCTCTTCTCAACATGTCGACCTTCCTCGCTACGCTTGACGGATGAGAGTATTTTCCTCTGATCCGTCCCAGCAAGCACCGTCTGGGGGCTGCCCTTGGCCCGACCCAGGCGGGCGCAGGCTGCGGCACTCTCGAGTCTCGTACCTTGTCATTCCTTTCGTGACTCGGAGTTTGGATAGCACGGGGTTCGGAGGCGCTAATCTCTCGCTGGTGTTTGGCAATGTTCTACTGATGAGCATTTGAACTGCTGGAGCTACAGCCGTTCCTGCAGCCATTTTCTATCTCTGTATAAAGGCGCCGGCTTTAAAGAGAGACAAAAGCATGTTCAATTTCGAAGCTCTTTCGTTAGACATGCCATGGTGGTTCCTCCTGCTTCGCAGACTACCAGTATAGTACGCACGGCGCACGTGTTCACTGCTCGTAGTCATGGCCGTGTCGAACAGGCTGTTACATGAAGAGTGTGATTGTGATTCATATGCAGCATTCTATCATATATACTTCTTGCCCGACCTACCTGCTTGGCAGACAGCTACACGTCGAGCTCACCTGTGAGATCAAGTTGCCCGCATACGCACTCGCAGCGTGCTCTTTCACGCCCGTCACGTCCGCCACGAAAGACTTCGTATAGTCGGCACAGAGGGCCTGGCTCTCCCCCAGCCGCCCATCGACGCTGGTGCTCCTCGTGGCGCTTGACTGACGGTAAGACGGGTTCTCGCAGTCGCGATGCTCCTCAATCAGAGGTGATGCCTTCAAAGTTTTCCTGATCAGAGCGCGTGCTTGGTGCTGGGGGTGGGTGACGCTCCGCTGGCCCTCCGGGGGCCACTGCCGTGGAGGCCGAGGGGGTGAGGACGCGTGAGTTCGGGTCCATCATATACAGCTTACGCCGAGACCTTGCTGCCTTGGTCTGTCTACTTTGTCCATAGAGGTATTTTCATCTTGTATGTGATTATCTCAGATCTACAGGTCCTCTCTCGAAGTTAACCCCAATACCTGCGTTTTATCTGTAATCTGTTCATCTACCAAGTCGCCTCGTAGATGTAGCTGTGACATACTGCCCTGGTACTATGGCTGGGGTAAGATGCAAAAGATCAGAGGACAAATGAGACCAACCTAGACCAGGTAAATATTACCCTCGACCGTTCTTATTGAATATTGCTCATAAAAATTACTCTCAAATACCACTCCCAAACCCCAGTTTCAGATACTACTCTGGGATATGACTTTCGGATATGACAGATCTCCAAGTCCAAAACCGAACTTTAAACACGGCCTCTATCCATTTGCTTGGAAGTAGTAATGATTCCAAAGTTCTATTCGCCGTTGTGGCCTGACTGTTGCCGTAGACTGAAGCCAACAGAGAGGCTCGTCCTTTGTTTACCTATCTTGCGGAGTGGTTTAGCTGGGTAGTGTATAGACATATATCTACCGCTCAGCCGCCCCGTGTACTTCATCAGGGCTTGGTTCTATTAGCGCGGTCATATCACAAGACTGTTTCAAACAGACCTCACGCGCGATTCAGAGTCCTAATCCTGGCGAAGGCGATACCCAGCCTAGGCCAGGTTCCTCTGTCAGTAGCAAGTGGGATAAAAGGGAAACTTTTAAAATAGTACAAATTAGTCCCTTGTTTACAAAGCCAAACCCTCAGAGGGACTAGACCTGCCTTGACTGATATCATATTATTACCTAGTATTGTGGTCTGTCTATAGCAATATCTCTTTGCAATTGAAATACCCAAGCACTGAGACGCGATAAATAACTGCTCATATAAGAGACCTTAGAAACCACCTTGGTAATGATAAGAAAGCGCGAAAATCCGTCTATTCCCTACCTATGTATATGCGACTTGATGCCTTACCAAGATAAGGAAGAAGGGTTGGATTATTTCAAGAGCTTTTCAGGAAAGCTAAGAGAAGTGGTAAGACCCCTTGGGATTATATAGTTCTATTCTGAGATTAATACTAGATGACAGGCCAAGACGAGACGAAGAACCTGCAAGATGATAATGTTGGGAAACATGTCTACCTGTGAATCTGTCACAGGGCCTAGATGGTACAGGCTCAGGTCAGCGTGGTGCCATCTTTCGGGATAACTTGGTAACTCATAGCTGCGAGGCGTTTGCGGACTCTTAGCTTCTATAGGAATCATAGGCTCTTCGTTCTTGAGGCTTTGATTGGCCTACTTACTATTCTTTCCCTGCCGCAGATTTATCAAGCGTGACTTCAGAGCCCTGGATGCACAACCAAGTAGCACGCCTGCAATTTCCTAGTCCAAGGGCCTGGAGATTTTGCATTTTCCGAAGCGAATATAATGACATATATAAGGGGCTCTATCTACTATTGTGACGCCTGGATTAATTCTTATTCTGTTTTACTCAACTTTTAAATCCCTCGCTTGATAGATCTGCGTAACCCTTGAGAGGTACTCGATTCGGCTCACGCCCAGGAACTTATAGACGTAAATAAATACTACGACTACTACTACCACTCCTACTATTCCTACTACTACTATTACTGCTACTCCTACTACTACCACTACCACTACCACTACCACCGCCACCACCACTTGCAAGAGATACCCTACAAAGCGCCTAGGCTTATCAAGATTCCAGTTTCTAGAACTCCAGTCGAGTCGCTGGTTATGTTTCCGGAAGAGGTATGGCAAATGACTGGCTTGCTGGGATTTTCCCACAGCCTCCAAGTCCCACTGCCAAAAAGGAGTAGTAAAATCTCTTCCGTCGGTGCAAGAGAGAGGGGGAAAAGAGAAAAGAAAAGAAAAAATACTGCCCATCTGCCAAGTCCTCTCCACAACCCGCGGTACGTATTCACCACGCCACTCGTCTGATGTTTTCAATCCTCCCATGTCTCTATAGCCACTAGCGCAGGGACCTTCAATCCAACAATTTGGTATCGAGGATGAGCAAAGTGGACTGTTATTTAAGTGTTCCTATTCTCCACACGTGTTAGGTTTAAATGAGAAATTCCTTTGAACAAGATATAGCGCTCGAGGACAGGGCAGTGTTCACGTCGAAATGGTTCGTTGGAGTCATGTCAGATGGCGGTGGATATACTGCTTGTACTTCTAGCCACCCTCTCCCTCTACTCCTGTCCTTTAGCTTATCTGCAATACACACCTCCCTCGCCTCGCATCCACTTCTCCTTCGCTCGGGCTCGCGCACTTCTCGTGTGCTGCTCTGCCCTCCGTCCTCTCCCTCTCCCTCTCCCCTCCCCCGTCTCCCCTCCCCTCCCCCCGTCTCCCCCCACCCCTACCTCCACCGACAACCAAAACCAAAACCAAATGCCAGGGACATGGAGCTGAAAAGAAAAAGACCTTCTCAAGAGAGGGCGTGTGATCTGGAACAATGAGTCCATGTAAACAAAAAATGCCAAGCCACACTGCTCTATCAGGTAAGCTCGATTTCAAGATGCCAGACTCGAGATTTTAGACTCCAGATTCAAGATGCCTTCTCTCACCCTCCACTTTTCCCCCTCTCTCCATGACAACCAACACCTTGATTCCAAGGGGACAAAAAAGCTTGAAATAAAAAAAAAGTTCTGGATATTGCGATACTCAAGTGAATCAAGGCGCAGGACTAGTCACGTAAGCGGGCTCCATTTCAACCTCGAGAACGGAAAATCATCAGTTTGAGATACAGTACTTGGAAAAACACCTCGAGATACCGGCTTTGACAGCGTCACGGAGTCTCATTGTACTCTGGTATATCCTTCCCAACATACAAATCGGCTCCTGAGAGGCCGAGCCCAAGACAGACCAGGAAACACCAGTCCGGATACACGTCGCCAGACGGAAAACGCCACACGCCATCTTCCCCTTTCCCAACATCCACG
>JAENRP010000423.1:5443-25044 GCA_024741835.1 Diplocarpon mali | reverse complement strand
CCCCGTCCGCCACCCTCTTTCTCCTCGACCCTCTCCTGAATGTGATGTGGCGGAAATCCCAACCGGTTCTCTGGTGATAGGGTTTGGCCAGGGAGGGTTCGAGGGCTCGCCCCGTCGCGTCGCGCCTTTTTCTCCTCTCTTCCCACTGCTCAAGCGCAAGTCTGGACGGCTCTCCTGTCTGGGCCCCTTTCAGTCGAATGGAACGCATCCATCCTGGCATCCTGGCCTGTGGGCGGCTCTGCCATCCATCCCATGCCTGGCCAAGGGCGGGTCGGTGTTCAGTCAGGTGAGACGAAATGCGAGTTTGGAGATGTTATTCGTCGGCGATGTTTTGGGCGAGAAGGGAGCTGGTGTTTCCAGGCCACTTCTGTCCTCTCATTGGCGGGCTGGGCAGAGCCATGTTAGATACCTTAGGTATCCACGCCTCGCCTCGTTCTCTCACTCCATGCAATGCATCTCCCACATTTCCCACTTTGTCCAGCCAGAGCCATCAAAGACAAAACAGCGACCCTCGCTCACACTCACCCCGTACGGCCATGTGATCTTCGCATCGCGAGTCCCAGTCGGATCAAACTGGGCAGCGAGCTCCCCCGAAAACTGCGCTTCAGCTTCGGCTTCGGGCATCATCGTTGTTTTGGCGTTGTACAGCCACAGTCTTCATGGCACAGGCACAGCTCAACTGGGGGGGGAGGCTGTCAAGGCTCGTCGGATCAACCCCGAATGCAAGGAAAAACTATCTCAGGCCTGCAATATCGGGCCTCAGGATTTAGTGAGGCTATTTTGAGATCGCTGTCTCCGATCAACATCAAGGAAATTCTACCCAAGGAGTCATGCAAAGCCTGTTCACAGTTGGAATTTGACCTACGAATATATCCCTCTTCGGAGCGTAAACGGCTTCTAGTTTCCTAGCATCATCGATGGGATCCTGTGGGCCATCGTCCGAGGCACTACATGGCTACAGTGTCTTCACCTGGGGAAATGTCAACATGTTAGCAAGCTCGCTCGGGTTTCCCCTTCGTCTGGCGGCCTAAATCAGAGGACTTGATACTGCGGATGTAAGCAATCGGAGGAGTACAAGTAGCCGCACATATGGTCACGACGCGAGTAACAAAATCCGATTTCTCCACAGACATGCAACCCCCACGTGCTACTCATCACGAGGACATGCTCCGACTCGACGAAGCGGTCTGACGGCCTTCAACCATCACCCCTTGACGCAAATGCCGACCCCTCGAAGCGCGCGCGCATTCCCGTCGTCATCCCGAAAGACGCAGCAGAAAGTGCACAAATCAAGACAACACATGACTGTCTCTGCGCGTCTACCGCATGTCGTCGGCACTGGCTTTTGGCTTCAGGAATTGGCGCCGCTCTCAACGTTCCAAGGTTTGAGGAAGTTTCAATCTTCGTTTTCTCGCCCTCTGTCGCCCAACCGAGTCGGCACTTTCCACGATCCCTGTCTATACTGTAGTACATCGTACGGAGATTGCCGGGATTCTCATTCTCGGACTTACATGACGGTCCATGACTTCGACAGCAGGTCTTCTTCGGCCAGATATATTTGTCACTTAATGCTGAGAGATGCATATATCCCAGGCGAGCTGAGAAGAGGATTCCATGCATATTGATCTACGACGTCGCCGCAGAGGCAGGTTTCGACGTGGCAGCGATTCGTCGACAGTGGTGCGCTTGTCAAGGAGGCGGTGCTGCTGCAAGTCGTTTTTCTTTCGTTCAAACCATGCCATGCTGTTTTTGCATGGTTTCGACACGTATCTTGAGAGTCTGCCTATATTTGAATAGAAAAAATCGCGGGATGGAGACCTAGACGAAGTCGTCTAGGCCCATTGAGATGCATTTTGATTGAACCATCTGGCGGTCGAAATGCTAGGACGATCGTCATTTTCGCTTGTCCTGATGCTACCCGTGGAGTCATGCGCAAGCTATCCAGAGCCTTGGTCTCCTCAAGTGATATGCTCATAATTTAAGCCCGCAGCCATGGCGGGATCGTTGCCATTTAGTCAATATCCGACCAATTTCACGCTTGAAACTACACCGGCCCTCATCATAATGAGTGTATCCGCCATCTCCGACCAAGGAGAAGGATTCTCGAGATCTGTGTCCAAGATCCCGGAGTTTTACGACTCATCGATTCGACCTCGACGCTGATTTAGAACACGCATGTAGGCTCGTTCTTGTCTGGCCGTAGGGAAAAACGATATCGATAATACCAGAGAAACATATGCACGAGGAAGCTCGAAAAACAATGATATGATACCGAATCCACTTGGAAACTGTCTTTTAGTCCCCTATCGCCAAAAGTAGCTAAGATACACAATGCCAGTCACGAGTGCTACACTCTTGTTCGCTTCAATCCATCCTCCTTTTCGGATTTCTGGCTGCCCTGTTTTCGGTGCATTCGATCCCCATCATCAGAATGTCGCTTATTCCTATTAGTATCCAACACTCTTCGGCATAGAGTACATGCTCACCTGAACACTTCTGCATTGTCTTCTGCTACAGCTATCAACATTAACAACTGCTGGACATCCTGAACAGTGCAATTTGTAGCTAACTCTTAAGCACATTCTTGACCATGGTAACTAATATGACTAGAAACGCTCTTCGTTGGTCTTATGTGAAGTCGCTGCGAGCGATATTCTTCAAATTTCACGTCGCACGCCTGAGTTTCACAGTCGGGAATGAATTCCGGCCATGCCTCATCTTTCCTCTAGACTCGCAGTTGGTCTACAGTTATATGGGGAGCTATGATACATCACGTCAGTATACCACTCTTGAATACCGAACCGCAAGAGAAAGGTAGTTATGGTGAGCGATAGCATTGACACCGAGCTCGGCTGGAATGAATTCTAACTCGAATCAAATAGTGGGGCCTGTTAATCCTCTGAATCGTCATTTTAGGGATATCCCACAGCTGCGAATTTTTGCGTCAGCTGTTAGATTCCAGTGGTTTGTGGATCGTCCAGGATAGGGATTCATTCGAGACTTAATGGGTATACTGACTCTGGTATCTGCTGCAGCACTTGCTGGATATTGCGTCTTCTTTGGCTGGCTATCTGTCGGGTGCTGGTGCCTGTCTCTGCTACTACCAGGAGAAAAAAGATGGCAGTATCAAGCGCTATTTCCAATGCTCTCGAAAGGTTCTAGCACATTTCGTCAAACAAATCACAGGTGTAAAGCTGCACATCGGAGTAGGAGATAGTCTTGCCGTGGAGAGCACGTCCTGTGGAGCTGGGTTTCCTTCCTGCGAGCCGCTGGCGGGGGAGTCTGGCTTGGGCTTTGTTTGGTAGCTTACTGGGCAGGCAAATGTTATTGTTGTCACGATTTATTCGGGATTTTGTAGGTAGGGATACGGATATCACCAAATCTCGGTGAATCCCGTTGGCCAGGCTACCTCGGCGGGTGGAGGGACTGCACTGCTATAAGCTATTACTTAGCCCTTCGCTGCTCTGATGGGATCGAGGGACGTCACAGCCTTCCCAGCTGTCGCGCTCATTTCAGAGAGCGTGTTATAAGGCAATTCCTGGCCGAGTGCAGAGCAAGGGGCCAAAGTGTATTTATCCAGTTACCGGTAGTTGAAATACAGACCTTCGGGAAATTGTCCTGTACTTGAGAGAATTGAAAGCCCACCAGACCGATCGAAGAAAAATCGGACCCGGCTTTGGGGATTGAGTATGGCCAATGCCCGCTAGGCGATTAGGCTATGAAGAGAAAACTCTCTAGTAAGTTCCCGGCTTTTGGGCTTGGGAGATAGGCGAAGACGACAGCTTTCACGAATGGAAGGACACAGCAGCATCCGACAAGGATTGGGCCGACGGTGTGGACAACTGCGACGATGGTGGCTTATTTGGCTGCTGCTTCGACTAAAGCGTCGCCGCCTTGCCAGGTATAAAGTTCGCTTTCAAGTCTTTCTCCATGACTGTCTTGCACCGTCCAGTGATTCGCCACTGAAACCTGATTGATAAACGCAGCAGCCATGTCTCCCACAGACGCAGTCAAACCAGAGGGGAAAGAGTCAGCGTTGTAAGATGCCGTGCTCGCGGCTTTCCAAGTATGGCCATAATCGAGTCATCCAGATACGCATAATTCGCCGTGCCTCAAAAGTATAAATCTTCAACATTTCCAGATTCAAGGAACGATTTTCACCTGATTCCCGCCTCATCGCCAAAGTCCCTTTACTTAAAGCCGCTGATTAAACGCACTCGTCCCATCGGGGTTCTTTGCACCATCGGTGCCATAACAGTATCTCTTTCCGGTCGAGTCATTGGAGGATTCTTACGAGTTCATACTGCAAGTTTTCCGTGAACTTATCTGTGCCCATGCTCGAAGTATCTTTTTAATGTGCTCCTAGGTCATATACCAGAAATCGTCTCTCAAGCTTAAAACTTCCCCCCTTTTTTTTGCCGAGCGTCGCTTAGGCAAAAGTGGAATCGCAACCAAAACAAACATTTGGCGTCCACGATACTTCTATCCCGAAAATTTTCAATCACAAATTAGCCCTGCACTCAAATTCAGGGAACTCCCAGCCCCTCTCACGCCCCTCTTCCCTCGGCCCTCGCACTAGGCACTATTACTCTGTCCATCCCCGCCACACTTTCTATCCCTTTCTCAGCGCCAGTCGCAACTACCAAACTCCCCTTAGCCTGCAGAAGCTCCTCCTCATCTCCTTCGAGCACTGGTCCTTGCGAAGTGCAATAGGCCGATCAGCTTCCGCTACGCGTGAACGCTGACGCCGGCCGTTCAGCTCGTGAGGTGTTTCGCGATGCTATGCATGCTGTGTTGGCTGCCATTTCCGACTTTCCGCCTTCTCCACCGTCACTCTCACTTCGGACGGGGCATGAACCTGGTGGTGGCAGAGTAACAGAAACAGCGCGCTCCACCAATGCCTCAGAACTTTCCCGGTCAGTTAACTTCTAGCTCCCATGCTGCCCCAACATCGACTGCATGTCTGCCTTTCGTAGGGCGGGGAGCACGACCTGATATCAAAAGAAGACTCTGCGTAGAAGATTGGGAGGCTTGCGCTGGCGATGGGATAGTGAGGTAGAGAAGGGAGGAATGTTTTTTTTTCGGTACCCTGTTTTTAGATTTCAGGGATGATGCTGTCATGCGATAACAATCCCGGGCTCGAGTCCTAGGAGGTATCGTTTACACGGCATTGATACCGCCAAAAGAGGCCGAAGCAACGGTTCTGATAACCACTGGTGGCAGAGCTGATTGCATTGAGTCTTGGAAATCTTGAAAAATTATTACCGACTTGTCCCGACAGGATCGACACATCTTTTTTAATCTGCAGCCGACGAGCGCCGGCTTCGCTAAGGCTGAGTGACAGCCGACATGTTTATCGAAACCCAGCTGATAATGTCCGCATCTTTAAGACCCTCTCATATCGAATTACTATGTGCTAGACTGGGGGTTGAGGAGTCCAAACAGCGGTTTGAAAGTGAGGGCAACGTTAGAAACCTTAACAGGACCATGGCGTATTGTCGTGAAACGGTTTGATAACAAGGTGTGGCTGGTGAATGTGGCTAACAGTTAAGGTTTTAGTGGGCATCCGCCTTGCGAGAGCGAGGCTCCAGCGGGTCCAGTTGACGAGGTGCTGTTGCATCTGCGTATTTGGACACAAGACCAGAGAACAACATGATGCATCCAAGATAGTGTCTCTCTACTCGACGCCACCACCCTCACAAAATGGCATGGTAGTACTTAAATGATTCTCTGCATTTTGTTCGGCATAACATGTCGGAGCCTGTCCCTCCCCCAGCTTTGCCGCAGGTCTATAGACCTTTGAGCTTGATACCAGTTGGGCTAAAAGGTACACGGAACTCATCTTTCTACCGGTCCTCTCGTTCAACATAAGCTGCTGACTGCTCTGCAATAAAGAGGCATCTTTAGACAGTCCTAGTTTCCGCGCAACTGCTGTCCACTTCTCAGACCAGGTCGAAATAATTGAGAAATGGCTTGACGCATACATTAGAACCTTATCAAAGCTGGTTCATGATGTTACGTCCCTCGAAGAAACATTCAACGCCTTTCTCGTCCGCTCCGTCCCTCCACCGAATGTCTCCGAGGCTGTCCTGGATCATGATTATACGTTGCTTGCGATGAAGAGGTTTGGGGAAGGCTCGCGGGAATGGTGGTCTCAGATGATCTTCGGTATGAAGAGGATGGATTCAAATATTGTCGAGCCTATAAAGTCTTTCATGGGAGGAGAGTAAGTCGCCCAGGTGTCCGCTGATCTGCCATGTTGACACACCTCAGACTTCGGAACTTCAAGGACGCAAGGAGATACTTGGAGCAGACGCAGAAGACCTTCGACAATACATTGGCTAGATACGTAAGCCAGTCGAAAACCAAGGAGCCTTCTTCTCTCAGAGAAGATGCCTTTCAGGTCCACGAAACGCGGAAGGCATATCTCAAGGCCTCCCTGGACTTTTGTATTCTTGCTCCGCAACTTCGCTATACCATCGACAAGCTGCTGATCAGGGTGTCCTCAGATCAATGGCGGGAGGTGAGGCGATCGAGAGAAAATGGGGGCGCCAGCTTTGCCAAGTGGGGCAGCGAGATGGATCGTGTGAGAGGATGGAGCAAGGAGATGGAATCTGGGGAAAGTGTCTTCAGACGAGAATTACAGATGGCTAGGCGGGACATTGCAGAGAGCGTCTCGCAAGCTTCTAAGCCATCTCGAGAACTAGAGGATTATCAACTATCTACTGTGGTAGGATGAAACCCTAGTCTTGTGCTAAGATTATTAAATGGCAATACACTTGCTGACTTGATATCTAGAGTAACCTCTCCTCGAAAGGTCCATCAGCAGTCAATATACCGCAAGGGAAAGAAGGGGAACGATCGGAGAAGCAAGGGTGGTTGTTCCTGCGAACTATCTCCGGAAAGCCTGCCAGAGCTTCGTGGATACGACGCTGGTTCTATGTCAAGAATGGCATCTTTGGGTGGCTCGTTCAGGGCCTGCAGTCAGGCGGGGTCGAGGAGGGAGACAAAATCGGTGTCCTTCTCTGCAACATCAAGCCAGCGGTTCAAGAGGAGCGGCGCTTTTGCTTTGAGGTCAAGACTAAGAATCAAACGATTCTGGTTCAGGCAGAGACGCAAGGCCAATTGATGGATTGGCTAGAAATATTCGAGGTCGCCAAAAACAAGGCTCTCGAAGCCAGCGCGAACGACACCTATTCTCATCCGGGTGGCTTGGACCCAGCATTTGCAATCACTCCTCCGTCGATCCCTGAATTTGCTGCTAAGAACTCGGACGGCCATGTGGCCCTTGGAAGCGATGAACTCTCCGGTGGGGGATTTGATAGAATTGGTCCGCTGCCTGTTTCAGGGCCTGATATGGGGAACTTGGCTCCGAGGAGTAGTGTTGATGTTGGCGCTCCCCGACGTTCTTTCGCCACAAGAGAGGAGGGTGAAAGTGGTAGGGACCATGCAACACGCATTATGCAAAAACTCGACCTTCACCGCAAAAGTGTCAATATACCTGCAGACCCACCTTCTGCACCTGCGCCGGTGGCACCTGCGGGTATCGCCAGTCTCATTTCTGCGAGTCACAATATCCAGCCAGTCTACTCCACACCAGCTTTAAATCAGCCGGGGCAAAATGTACCTGCAAAGTCAACAGTACCAACCCAGAGCCCAGAACCTCACGCCGCAAGCACACTAGCTCCATCTACCCTGGCGAATCCGCCGGCGCCAACCAACCTCTCTAAGTCTGCTGTAATAGTCAGTGGAGAAAGAGGTATCGGAGTCGGAAGAAGCGATGCTACAGGTGGCATGCCCTCGGGAATAATGGCCAACCTCTGGGGAAGTAGTAATTGGGGCTACATCAACCGTCTGGAGAAAGGCGAGATCAAGTCGCATGCAGCGAATACGTCCGTACCAGAAAGCCCAGCTCTCAAACCACTAGAAACGTCGCCGAAATTAGGTAATGTTTGAATTATCTCTTCCATGACCTCCATGTTGACAGAATATTCAGGTGTCGAAAATCGTAAGCCTGATAGTGTGGTCTCAGACATTCCAGTCCCAGTCAGTACATCAACTGATGCTGTCCCATTTCCAGCTTCTCTGCCTGTTGTCACGCATCGCAAGACCATGAGTATGGATATAGAATCCGCTCGTCTACCGGCTCAAATCGGTCCAAAGCCAGAGAAATTTCCCAGCAATTACCCGCTTGAGCTACAAACACAAGATGCACAATTCCGTATGCTCTTTCCTAACGTATCACGGGACGACAAAGTGCTTCTCGTGTTTCGGGCTGCATGGAACCCAAACGAGCAGCAAGAATTTCCTGGAAGAGTTTACGTTACACAGCATGAAATTTACTTCTACAGCCATCATCTTGGTCTCGTTTTGATTACAGGGGCTACGTTAGAAAGCGTCACCGAAGTTACTGCTGCGCCTGGCAAAGATTGTGACTTTATCTTCCTTCATCTCCGCGAGAACGCCTCTTCGGCAGGTTATACAAGAATAACGATCAAGACTTTCTTGGAGCCGCTGCGGTTACTCCAATCCAGGCTAAACTATTTGGTTGAATTCTCTAAATCAAAAGAGACATTTGGTATGCTTTGAACCTCGCTCCAGGATTCACTAGTTTAATCTGGCGTAAGTATAGCAAAGCTCACTGCGTACAGATCTTGAGACTACTATCGCGGCTCTGATCAACATGGAGAGCAACAATCCCACACGAAGTCCGAGCATGGAAAGCTGGGAGGATATCTCGGTCAACACACCTGTGGACGATGGTACCTCAACAGGTCGAAGCCGCAAGCATCGAGATCTCCGGTCAACAATTCACATTGAGCGAGGAATTCACTTAGGACGTACTCAGAAAGAGGTCGCGAAATTCCACCTGCCGTCCCGGCCCGTGATTTATGAACCACGAGATATGCAAAGAAAAACTATTGAGAGGCATTTCGATATCAGTCCGAAGGCACTATTTCACGTCATGTTCGGTGACAAGAGTGCTGTCTTTCAACTGCTGTACCACGAACGTCGGGCACAACGGATCGCGCAGGGCCCGTGGGTTCATCTGGAAGGAAGCCAATTGCGTCGCGATTTTCAGTTCCAGATTGACTACGTGGATATTTTCCGTCGTTCGAGGCAAGCCAACGTGGTTGACTACCAGATAATTGATGTTATGAACGACCATATCGTATGTACTTACCTCCTGCTAGTCACATCCATTACCCAGATTTTTTGCTATTACTAAAAGTCTCGCTCGGTTGAGTCTCTGGCCCTTCTCAGCTCTGACTTGTCTGATGGGAAAACTGCTGACGGGATTCAAGTGCTATGTTGTTACCGATTCCAAGACACCCTGGCATTTGCCACATCACGAGGACTTCAGGTTGATCTCAAAGATCGTCATTACACATGTCGCCAAATCAAAATGCAAGCTGGCAATCTTCACTAAAGTTGACTGGTCAAGAGCTCCAACATTCGCGAAAGGGCTGGTCGAGAGACAAGCTCTTGATGATTCCTCTTTGGATGCAGACGACTTGGTCGATGTTATTTCAGACCAAGTGCGAAAACTGGGTCCACATAGCAGAACTAAGAAGGCGATTAATATATTTGGATACGTCGGCCAGCAAACCTCCGTTTCTCTGTTCTCAGCAACAGAATCGGGCCAGTCAAAACGTGCACAAATCAAACAGCGTACCCTAACTAATATGCTGTTTGAGACGATAAGTTCCTTCGGGGAAAGTGCAATATCCTCCGTTATGAGTACGTACAGATCTTCTTATTTGCTCCGTGCATCCAGGTGTTAGCGGCCCTGCAGACGTTTCTTGTAAACACCATGCTGCGTGGGCCAAATTCTGTTACAATGAATGCAGCTAATCTTATCGAAGTGTGGGCCTTCGCAGCTCTCCGAACCATTTGGAAGATCTCGAATGCTCACTATATTATTTTGACCGCTCTTCTGGTCAGCGTTTTGACAAACGCTCTCCTCACGTCACGAGATACGTCGGAATGGTGGTCGGAACGCAACGCGGCAAAATTCATGACCAGAATCGGCGTCGGGCCAAATTCCATCATGGGTAAATCTGTTTACCTGAAGGATATCGACCAAGCTTTTGCGTCTGTGCCACCGGAATTGGTGGATCGGCCAGGTAGTAAATGGTGAGCAAAACTCTTGCCCGTCTTCTGCTGAAAGCTAACAATCTGTCAGCTACGAGAAGTTCAGAGAAATTACTAACGTTACTGATTTGGACGCTTCGTGCCAAGGAGCCGGGGCGTTGTTTTCAGGCAAGGCGGCACAGTCAACCGCTCGGCGCTTGCGTCGCACACGTCAACACCTGGGCTCGTATCGGCATGATCTCATGATCGCTATGCGTATGGTAAACAGCGTGGAAAGGGAGGCGATGAAAGCCGAGTGGGAGAACTGGCTCTTTGACGAGAACGCACGTTGTAGACAAGTCCAAGCAATGCTACGAGATGGTCGGATACCGCAGGCCAGAGGCCTTGATGCTCAGCAGGTCCTAGATTTCGATGATGGAAAGATGGGCGGGAGGCTGGAGGAACTTAGGAGCTGGCATGATGAGTACTGCGGGAGCTGCCAGTTGGAGAAGGAGAAATTGCTGAATGGGAGATCCTAATTGACATTTGGGTGTGGTGGAGGGATGTATGATAACTGCCGGGTTGTAATTACTGCCACCCTGACACTGGCACTGGCACTGGCACATCCGGCATCTTTTTGAGCGCCTGCCAGGTGATTGGGCTGGGAAGCAATGCTTAATAATGATCTAGCAGAAAGAGAGTGAGGTTTCTACCACGGGCATGGCGGTGAAGTAACCCATTTCCTCCATAAGCGTAGAGAAGCATGCCTCATGATTAGATGTAGGATTTCCCACGAATTGGATATCATAAGAGCAGCCTTGAAACTGGATAGCTATTTACTCTCTGGTGACCCCTAACGTGAGATTGAGTCAAACAAACGAAAACAACCGATGTATCGAGATCCATCATACTACACCTTGGTGTATAGATTTAATTCGCTTGGCCTCCCTTATGTCTCCGAACTAGTATTTCAAGCTTTACGTGACGGCTGGGCACACCGGCAGAAACATTTGTTCAATCCCCGGGCTTTTCTCAAACCTAGTAGGCAAGCTCATCCATTTATACAAAGACATTTATCTACCTCTGTGTACTGACAGTAACTATTTCATTCCATGGGTTTTGCAGGAAGGCGCAGGAATGTATTTCAGAGCGCCGTAAGCAAGGTAGGTCAACATATAAATAAATGGTTCCTTCGACGTCATCCAAATGCCCCGCGGTTCCTTGCCGACCACCAGCCACACCCGGTTTCGCGAATACTAACACCGAGCACAATCCGACGATGATGTCGACGTATAGGGTCTCGAGGCAGACGAGCTTATCAGACTCTTAGCAGCACCTGCTCCATCCTTTTTGGCACTGCTCATTCATCGTTGTTAAGCTTCAATTCAACTACATTTGTCATCGTCTGAATTAAACCCCCCTACACCCCCCCNTATGGAAGCCTCTCATATATGTATATATATATATATATATCTCTCTCTCTCTATCTCTCCCTGTCTGCCGCGAAGCCCGATTGGTACCTACTGTGTAGCTATTAACAGTCTGCAAAGCAGGCAAGCGCGTACTATCACCGAGATCTGGTTCGCGCGACGGCTTTTCGGCAAGCAAGCAACCTTTCATCTTTGCCCAGCGCGACGGTCAGAAGTCTCCTTACCAAATGGCTGCCCTTCACGATGCCCTCAGGTCTCTCGGCCCCCTGGATATCGCCGACACCCGATTAGACGACCTCAATTCCTTTCTCGTCGACGCTTTCAGCAAAGGGCAGCTGCTCGTTGACTCTGTACCAATTGCCGCGCCATCCGAAGATACTTCCCCGCATGAGGGACGCTCACGCGCAAGCCCGTCTGCTTCGTCTGCCTCTGAAATATCACCCTCAGTGGCTCGTTCGGCGCCTCCACCTCCAAATGTCGAGGTCCTGCAGAAAGAATGGAAGCAGGTCAAGATGAACCCGAGGGATAACCCGTTGGGTATGAGTGTATATAAGCTCGGTGGAAAGGACGGCAAGGGAGCATGGTTTGCGCGGCACAGTGTGCACGAGGGATTGGGCTTTACTAAATGGAGAAAAGGGTTAGAACGAGAGTTCCCAGAGTCGATGAAGCTAAAAGGCGGACCGGGCGAGGGCAACATCAGAGGCATTGGTGGAGAGAGGCGTGTGGAGTACAAGAATATCGCGGGCGTTGGGAAGCTTGAAGGTCGGTAATGCTGCGATAGATCGCGGCATGTGGTACTAATTGGATCCAGTGTATCTCTTATCCGCACAATTCCCAGGCCCGACGACACCTCGCGATTTTGTAACGATGTTCATGACCTCAGACGAAGCACTGCCTGCTCGCTCTAGGGGCGAAACCGACGTCCCGCGAAACTTCATGGTTATTTCCAGGCCTTGTACTCATCCGGATACTCCTGTGCGCGACGGTTACATCAGAGGCCAGTACGAATCCGTCGAATTCATCAGAGAAGTCCCAATCTACAGAGCGCCTGAGAAGTCTGCTTCAGCGCCGAATCTTCCCCCCACGCGCAAGCGTGCCTCTTCTACCTTGAGTGGAGATGCGATTCTGCGCAACGCCAAGAAGAACCACTCTACGCCCAACGGTGCGGTTGGCACCCTTATACCAGACGACGCAGCATCTGAGGACGATCAGAGTGGTTCAAGAGCTCGGGGCAAAACGATATCTTTTGATAAGTCAAGAGGTTCAGATACGAAGGGTGAGAGTGCGGACATCCCCCCCGAGGAGGATGAGAGTGAATGCAATCCGGTAGAATGGATAATGATCACTAGGAGTGATCCTGGCGGTAGCGTTCCCCGATTCATGATTGAGAGAGGGACACCAGGTCAGTAGATAATACCCTGTTCCCCCAGGAAAATGCGGAAGCAGTCAAGTTTGGAAATACTCTTAAAAATGATGGATGCTGATTTGTCTCGTAGGAGGGATTGTGTCAGATGCCAGCAAGTTTCTGGATTGGGCCTGTGCTAAGGATCTCGGTGAAGTGGGGAGTGACTCCGGATCTCAACTGGATGGCAGTGATGATCGAGAGAAGGTTGCACAAGATCGGTACCATATGCATCCACGTGATCATGAACATGACTTGCAAAACTACCAAACAAATGGCCATTTATCAGGAATCGAAGAAGCTCCGGCCGCCAAGATAGAGGTAACAGAGGAGAAAAGAACTCTTAGTGCCACTATGCCACCTGACGATCATAGTAATGATGGTTTGTACGGCCTAGTCACTGATGTTGCAGGCGCAGCCGGTAGCTTCATTGCTTCGCATACACCTGCAATTATTGCATACAATGTTCCTCATGCGACTCCTGAACAGACCATTGAAAGCTCACGGCGTGAGTCCGTGTCGTCTGAAAGCAGCGTCTCGTCCATTGGCAGCTTTACCTCAGCGCTCGAGAACTACGAGAGCGGGAATGACGCCTCAACCACAGAGTCCCACGCTCCTAGTCGCACGGTTTCTCTGCAGGACAAGGAATTGCAGAAGCTGGAGGAGAAGAAGCGGAAGATCGACGAGAAGCTGAGCAAAACTCGAGAGAAAGAGCTCAACAAGAAGAGCGAAGATGGCGCGAAAGAGGAAGAAGCTATCAAGAAAGCGGAAGAGAAGCACGGGAGAGAAAAGAGGAAACAAGACGAAAAGTACAAGAAGGGAATCGAGAAGCTCGAAAGGAAACGAGTGAAACAGGAACTGAAAGCCGAGGAGAGGCGGAAGAAAATAGCGGATAAAAATGAGAGGGCCAGACTGCTAAGGGAACTGGAAGAGTTGAAAGCAGAAGTCGGCATCCTGCGCAAGGAGAAGGAGATTCTGCGTGGTCAGGTCGGCGACTTGCAAGCTGAGAATACGTCGCTAGCTGCAAGGATCGGCAGGCTGGGGCCGCAGGGTGAAGAGGTGCTCAAGGATATCAGAGCGGATGTTGTGAGGACGGGGAGGCTGAGAGCGAGTAGTCTTAAAGGATTGACACTGGCCTCGAGCCATCGCAGCGTGAGCAAGGAGAAGCCAAGCGAGAGTCTGGTGGCTCATGGCGGGCACTGACGGCTGATGAGCCATGGTTGATCAATTTATTGGTATGACTTTTAGCGTGGAGTTGGTACATAGGATAGATGTGATGCTGCGGTAACGAAGTCTGCTGAAATCCCCTTCTCCTTGATCAGGCTATCCTGAGAGCATCTACGCTTTTCTCGGTTGGGTTTTGGTTTCTCGCATTGACTGTCATGGTTTGTTCAAGGAGTTGGTCCGGGTGCCTTGCTGAGATGACGATCTACAGGGGAGACGGAAACACTGCACGGCTCGAGAGCAGGAGCGTTGCCTCCAACGATGAACGTCTTGAGCTCGATGACGCTCCACATCACAGCAACGCCGGTGTGGTGGGGGCTATTCAGGAGTCAGCTTGCGGAATAACCATCCGAGACACCCTGTCACCCTAAAACTCACCGCAATACCCACACTCTCTCATGTTGTGTTTTTACCTGACACCGAGCTACAAAGTCTCTTGTTCTTAGGAATTGCACGATACTTGGCTAGATTTTGGATTTACACACTGATAACTTTCCTGATATCAGCTTTGCGGGGAGGGGGTTCTCGGGTAACTAGATATCATGATAATCCGGAAAATAATAGGCCCAAGCACAAAGATCGGGTGAGCCGGCCATTAGACACGTAGCCTCTGGGATCCAGTTCACCAAAACAGAATTTGACTTCTAGATGTGAATCAAACCCCGAGATTTCGCGTAAATACCCCTGAGCCTAGCCCAACCTGCGCTACTGACGCACCGAGACGCACTTCGACTCCAACTATTTCCAACAACATCCTGTACGAGTCCGCAGTCATCTGAAGCAGCCCGGAACCCATGAAGCGGTTGGCCTGTGCAGCCATCTGGCTCTACACTGTAGTTGGTGCTCTATTCATTTTGCCAACCAAGTTAGCGAAATGCCTTTGGTACAAGCGAACCTACTTAGTACATGCCCGAAATAATGTACAAGTGCTGTCTGTGCGTAATTCTACCGGTTTCCATTAACAGGGCTCATATACAGGGGGTACAGCCAATGATTTATCTATAACGATTCGCCAAGTATCTAGTGTGCACGGCCTAGAATTGTACATTATTTACCCATGATACTAAGTAAAACAGACGGCCATCAGTCTTGGCCAATCAAAACGCGGGTCTGTCAGATTCTCTAGCAGAGAATTAGCGTTCGTTCTCTAAGCAGAGCTGGTTTCAACTGAAGCTTGGATTCTTATTTTTTTTAGCTTCTGCCTCTGATTTCACGGAACTTTTTCTTGCACTTTTTCTACCTCTGTTAAGGGGCTTCTCTCTTGCAGGCCGAAAGCCGATTCAATACCTGCCTCCGAATATCCGGTTGATCAAAATTTATAGAGGACGTACTCGTAAGGAAAGCTTATTGAGTATGACGAGTTATAGAATTTGGAAGAGCTCTTAAGATTTGTTTGTTTTTGGTTACAAGATGATGATACCATCAACGAGATAGACAGTACCTCGTCAGTCTTCGATCTTTCAAAACGCGCCGCAGTTCGTTTGTAATGCTCAAAACGCCAATTACCTGAAGCGTTCTGGAACGACCCTGTCTGAATGGGCGCTGACTATCGACTCCGAGTACATCTTGTGGCTCTATCGAAACGTTGAGCATGCTTATACCCCTCATTGAAAGGTGGTGCCAGCTTAGTCCTGTAGACGCTTATTGTTAACCGGGCGCGACGTCCCATCTGATATCTGATTGAACGGCAGACGCGGGCGTATTTCCGGCGGTCTAGGCTGGTTGCCGGTCCACCGCGTAGATCATCACATATCATCGCAGTGCATAAAACTCTTCGACGCCTTCGCACTTCGAAGATGCCTGTTCTCTGCCAGTCTCCCCGAGTTTGGCCTCCTCGTTTGGTTCGTGATGTTTTCCAACCTGTTCCGCGCCGCCCTTGCTGCCGTCTTCAGTGTTACTCCAGTAAATGGCTTCAGGGTCCTTCGGGACGGTGCTACGAATACCGACCTCACTGCCAGGGATGCTGACTGCACGCTTCTCTCAAACGCCCTGTCAACGAAGGTGTTCTACGCCGACACCGCGGTCTATAGGTACGAGAACTCTGCCGAGAAGTTCTGGTCCAGCGTCGAGATTCTCTCGCCACTTTGCGTGTTTAGGCCCGAGTCTGCAAGAGATGTCGCCCTCGCTATCACGGCTCTGAAGACAACGAATGGGTCTTTTGCCGTGCGCGGTGGCGGCCACATGGGGATTGCGGTACGTTGCACGACGTCTATGCTCTCATATCGTCGAAACGCATTGGGGTCAGCTTACGATAGCTCAGGGATCCAACAATATCAATAACGGTGTCTTGATGGTCATGTCCAACTTGACAACCTTGCATCTCTCATCGGACCAGTCTGTGCTATCCCTCGGTAGGTGACAAGGAGTCCAGATCCCCCCATCTCCCGAATTTTGACGGCATGACTACTAAGTACCAGCGCTTCACAGGACCGGGCTATGACTGGGGACAGGTCTACAAGTTCCTTGCAAGCTACAATCTGACGGTTCCCGGCGGACGCCTCTCGCCCGTAGGCGTGCCAGGCCTCCTCCTTGCCGGGGGCATCAACTTCTACGGGAATCAGCACGGCTGGTCGGCGGACAACATCGTCAACTACGAGGTCGTCCTCGCGTCAGGTCGCATTGTCTACGCGTCTAGAACCAGCAACCCGGATCTCTTCTGGGCGCTCAAGGGAGGAAGCTCGAACTTTGGCATCGTGACTCGCTTCGATATCAAAACCTTGCCGTCCCGAAAGGTTTGGGCGGGCATCTACTCCGTGGCAGACGAGCATCTCCCGGCGTTTCTGGCTGTCGGTCATCCCTGTCTCGCGTGTTGCCCTACGAGAAACTCCTACTGACCTGGATCACAAGGCCGCTGCGACCTACGCAGCAAACATCACCGACCCTCTCTCGCACGTAATCCCAGCAACTATTGCCGTCGGCCGGGACCCGGTGGCCGTCACCGGGGCGGTCATCTTATTCTACGATTCCGACACCGTCTCCTACCCAGAGTGCTTCAAGCCATTCTTCGCCATCCCGTCGGTTGCGAGTACCACGGCCTTCAAAACGCTCGCCGAGTTTACCGACGAGACCGGAACTGCCGTCGTCTCGGGCATCGGTGACATCTTCGCTGCTGGGACGTTCACCGCGACGACCGAGGGGGAGATTCTGAAGGGGATCAACATCACCACCACCATCTTCTTCGAGAGACTTCCTCTCCTGTACTCCCAGGTCCCGGCTGCTAATATTTCGACTGCTGAAATTGACTGGCAACCTATCGGCAAGCTGGTACGCATACTCCTTGCCATCTGACTCTCGAGGCTCGGCTCTCAGGACAAGGAAGTCTACCAGAGGCACTGGGCTCCTTGGATATTGGAACGCAGCTGACTCTACAAAGTGGATGGATGCGACTGCTGCTGCCGGGGGTAATGCGCTCGGCCTGGACCCCAGCAAGATTTACATGTGCGTCTCCATCTCCGCCTCCCCCTCTCGTGTCTAGAGGTTGTCAAGCGCGTCCTGAAGACACGGGGGAGCTCTCGCAACCCCGCCCGCACAATCCCAGTCCACGGCATCCATCAAGGGTACTGCTAACACCCATAGCGCATGGGCCGAGGTCGTCGAGTGGATCGGGAGCGACTACGACGCCATATGCCTCAAGTGGGTCGAGGAAACCACAGCTGCGATCAACGCCGCGACGAAAGCAGCTGGACTCTACTCCAGCTTCACCTACATGGGGGATGCTGCATCCTTCCAGACGGACGGCTTCTATGCCGGCTACGGAGCGGCAAACCGGGCGGAGCTGCTGAGGATCTCGAGGAAATACGACCCGTCTCGCCTGTTCCAGGTCAGTGTTTTCCGTGCCCGGCCGTCGCGGACCGCAGGAGGGGAGGACGGCGAGACTACGGCGGCGGCTTCTGGAAGGGAGTCATTGAAGGTGTGCTGACGAGCAGGCAGACGCTGATGCCAGGTGGTTTCAAGATTGGAGCATGAATGCGGCGGCCGCCCTGTCCTTCGCACGAACATTTCCCAGTGCTTGATAGCCTAGCCTCCTCACGATCACCGAAGGCCAAGTCGAACCGGCCCGCCATCGCCCCCTGGCCGAGTGCAGAAGCGAGACCTTGACCGCAGATTGACCAACGACCCTTTCGCGGCTGGCGAGGGCCGTACCAACCCCCTCACAACCAGCTCGCGAACCGCGACGAGCTGTGTAGCAGAGCCCTCCGCGCCCCGGCCGCAGCGCGGGCGGCAGCACGGTCGCCTGCTGCTCCTCTGTTGGGAGCGGGAGTGGGAATGGGAGAGAGAGAGAGAGAGAGAGGACGCGAATGGAAGTGAAAATGAAACCCGACCGCCGTGCCGGCTGCGACCGGAGGGGAGGAGGCTCCGCGGCCGCTGAGGGGTGTCAGGGTATGTAGGAGCCGACATGTACATATATACATATTCTCCGTCGTAGGGGCAATGACCCCAGAATACTCGACCATGCGCACAGTTATGCAAGCTAGATACCTAGCAGCGCCGCCTCCCACGATCCCCTCCTGCCCCTCCACATCCTCCGCACGCTTCCACACCTCTGCCCCCCCCCCCTCGGCACCTCCCTCATCACCTCTCCTCTTCTCCCCGACACAACCGATCCCCACCCGCACGCCTCGCAGCCTCGTCTACGATCCCGATCCCGATCCCGATCCCGATCCCGATCCCGAAACAGAGTATCTCGCGCTCACGACCACCTCATCCCACAGAGGCGGCTCCGCGTCATCGCCAGGCGTCCTGAGAGTCTCTCGGCTACAGCCTCCATTGTTCGGGCTGCGCGCCTGCGCGCGAGTGGAGTGTCGTGGCGCAGATCTCTGGTGGTTCCGTGCGCAACGGAGAACCGTCCGTGGGAGCTTCGCGTCCCGGACGCCGGGCACGGGGGCGTTGTAGAGGGTGCGTGGTGCGCGTGTGTATGTATACGGAAATATACACATGCACATACACATACACATACACATACACATACACATACACATACACATGCACATATACATACACGCGTACCAACCCCCCGTCCAGTCCGTGTCGGCGTTTCACGCCCACGCTCACGCCCACGTCACGATACGGTGCAGCTCCCCCCCCCGCTGCAGGGACCGAGGGTCTAGACGCGGCTGGAAGGTGGAAGGTGGACGGGACGGAACGGGACGGGACGGGACGGGTGGCGGTGGTGGCGGTAGTCGAGACGTCGGCTGGGGATGGGCGGGCCGAGATCGAACCTCTTCGTCTTCGTCGGGTCGTGGCGGGAGTTGCAGGGGCTAAGAGGGAGGGAGAGTCTGCTGGGCCGACGAGGCACGCGATAGGAGCGATCGTGGTGCGTTTCCGGCAGTTATATTGTGGTGAGATTAAATAAGGTACAAGACCGTTCTCACGAGAGCATGTACAGAAGAACTCCCTGCCGCCCGTCGGAGTCGTGGGCATCGCCCAGATCAGTCGCCCACCGTGAAGCTCTTCGTCTATTGATCTTATCT
>JAENRP010000422.1:0-34497 GCA_024741835.1 Diplocarpon mali | reverse complement strand
TATATACATATATACATATATACATATATACATATATACATATATACATATATACATATATACATATATACATATATACATATATACATATATACATATATACATATATACATGTATACATATACATATATACACACACATATACACACACTCCTCCGAAGTTCCAGTCTCGCTCGAGCATCGCACCTGGCTAGTCGCACCCCACCCGGGCCAAGCGTGTGGGAACCTCCACTGCCGCCTCACTCGTTTCTTGATTTATATCTTCCTCCAGATCCATATCCATATCCATCCCCGAACCCTCAACACACTCCCACCCTCCCATCCTCCCAGAGACCACCTGTGAGCCGCAGCTCGACAACCAACAACACAGCAACCATGTGGGGTGTCTCCTACTGGGTGAGTCGGCGTCTTCTCATGTCCTCCATCGCAAATCTCATCTCCTCCTCTCCTCTCCTCCTCCCCAAAGGCGCCTTTCTCATCCATACCCCCTCCAGGTCTTCCCCGTCATCTCGGGTCTCTGCTGGCTGGGCATGCTCATGGGCCTCCTCATCCACTGGAACGTCGAGCACAAACCGCATTACCCGTCGATGGACCCGTCGCAGTCCATCGCCTACATTTCAGACGTCGGCGCGCAGTCGCTCAAACCGCTGTTCATCGCCGGCTCGTGCGTGACTACCGTCTTCCTCGATGCCTCCTTCCTGTCGGAACGTTGGCTGCGACACCGTGGTCGTCTGGCGAGGAATCAGAGCATCACGGAAAAGGTGCTGTCGTGGCTGTCGATGTTCTTTGCGCTCGTTGGCACCTGTGGCCTCATTCTGCTGAGTATCTTCGACACGTTCCGCCATCCGACACTGTACGTTAAGAAATCTTCAGTCCCTTCCTCCTTTGAATTTCTCCAGATCGTCTGGCGATCTTCGGGTGACATTCCACTCTCCAAATCATCCCCGGACCAGTTCTGACTCTCGTAGCCATGATATCTTCTTGCTCCTTTTCCTTGCTGGCTATATCATCTCGGCTATCTTCATCTGCTGGGAATACCAACGCCTCGGAATTAGTGCGTCCCTCCCCTTTTCCCGCCCTCTTCACCTAGGATAAGAAGATCTCCTAACGCTCGCAGAATACCGCCAACATAGGATTCTCCGCACTTCCTTCTGGATCAAGCTCTTTTTCATCCTGCTTGAGGTGATCCTCGCCATCGCCTTCGGCGTCTGCAACTTCAGAGACCGCTTCAACGCCGCCGCCGTGCTGGAATGGGCCATCGCCTTCATCTTCACCTTCTACGCCTTCTCGTTCTTCATCGACCTGCTACCGGCTGTACACACGAGACATGCTGAGAAGCGCTTCGGCATGGGCGAGAACGAGACGGAGATGCAGGCCGAGCAGAACGACGCCTACGCGGCCCAGGCAGAGCATGGCCAGTATACGCGCGATGGCCGCACGAGGGACAGCCAGCAGACGCTCGGGGGGAACGATGTCAGGGATGTGAATGGAATCAAGTATGACTCTGGTGGCCAGCAGGTGCCTGTGGCGAGTTGTTTCTAGACACTCTCGGGCGATTACCGGAATCCGAATTAAAACTCATAATTATCCACGAGACTAGGCTGGAATGAGCGAACGAGGAGAGTCTGCACGCCAGACGTGATGCGGGCTCGCGGCGACAGGCCTCGAGATCACCAGGCGAAGCATGGGTTTGGATCTGTAAGATACTTGAAGCGACGGGCTTGGGGTGGCGCAATACCTAGGGGAGCCTGTTTACAGTATATGTGATCCCTACTTAAATAATGAATCGGAGAATCGTAATCAGCTGGTGCCTCGTTGAATCCCAGGTGGGAAACCCGTCGTCACCGCGCCGGCGCTGGCAGATGGCGAGGCTCGAGATATCCCGTCTTCCGTCTGTCCGGAGAGCGCAGAGTTCGATGGGTCCAGTACGTCCGTATATTCGCTCTGGCCGTAGGCTCGATCTCGCAGAGCGCCGCAGAGCGAAGAGCAGAGCGAAGAGCAGAGCGAGCGCGATGCGCACACCTACCTTTTGCCGAGCCGATATACCTGGCTGTGCAAGTGCTGAATTTTGATCTCTTATATGTATATATGTATATATGTATATATGTATATATGTATATATGTATATATGTATATATGTATATATGTATATATGTATATATGTATATATGTATATATGTAGATATGTATATATGTATATATGTAGATATGTAGATATGTAGATATGTAGATATGTAGATATGTATACATGTAGATATATAGATATGTAGATATGTAGATATATAGATATATAGATATGTATACATGTATACATGTATTTATGTATTTATGTATACATGTCCGTCGTAGGAGCGTTTCGCTTTCTGACGACGCGCGTATCATTTATGCGTATCCAGTCGTTACGACGAAAAGTACCGGACCCAGGTCGGCACCGCGATACCAAGACCCCTCGGCTGCGGTGACTGCAGCTGGCCCGCGACCAAAATCCGGATAAGGACGGCGATAGCGATAGCGATGGCGATACCGTTATCGATAACGATAACGCGAGCGATACGGACACCGATAACCCGCGGGGTCGACGTGTCCCGCCATCCCATCCCGTCGCATCCCATTTCCAGACGTGGCGGCGCTCAGATCAGAGATGCCAGCTCATGTCAGTTCCGACCTGCAACTCCCCACGACCAGCACGCCACAGCACCACCGATACCGACGCCGCAGACCCCCTGGGACCCCGGCGGAGCGATCACGAAGCAGATCTATACCAGAAGAGTAGCCGGCGGGGAGGAAACGTGGAAGAGCAGCCCGCGCGCGAATCAGAAGCCGGAACGCCGGCCTGGCCGCAGTACGCCCTCCCCCGCTCTCGTGGCCCTGTTGGATATCTGCGAGGTGTGCGGTGCTGAGTTGCATAGCACTGTGGCGAAAGCAGAGAGGGAGGAGGGGAGACGGGGGGGGAGGGCGAGGTGACGCGCCGCTGGCCCTCCGGGGGCCACTGCCGTGGAGGCCGTCCCTCCATAGAACTGACTTCGGAGGGGAGCATATCGTTAGAACTATCGCTGCTTGTTAGAAGCAGAAAAGAAACACTTCTACCCAGGTTCACTCAGCCAGCTCAAGGAAGGGAAAAGCCATCTTCCAGCTCTGTCGGCGGGGCAGAAGCGACGGTAGCTAGACCTCGAATGTCTATCTTATCGTACCTAGCGAGCACCATCCCCTCCTCTCGCTTTGTACAAGAGAGAACAGGCTGCCGGTAGCAGCGTGTTGGCGAGCCTTTCAGCGTCTACATCTCTGCGTTGCAATGGCGAGTCCCAATACGTAGCATCTTGGATCTTGGGGGAAGGCCATCTAAGAGACGCCGGGATAGAGCTACGGACTAAGTGCCAAGTGCGAGGTACTGGGTCCGCAAGCCAGCATGTTTGTAACCTACTTCCCCCCTCCCTCCCCACCTACTTTGTTTCTGGCTTGACGTGAGTAGGGAGAGGAGGGAGGCGGCTCGAGTGCTCTCACTTAGACACAGCAGGTCTCTACGTATCTATACCTGTGCCTCGACTCCCTGCTCCGAAGCCCTTGCTTGGAAACGGCCTGCGCGAAATCAATGGCGGCTGCGAACAGCCAGTCCCACCAGGACCGGGACGGCCTCCACGGCAGTGGCCCCCGGAGGGCCAGCGGCGCGTCACCCGGCTAGAGTCATCGTCCTGTCTACCTCAGCGTTTCATTACACCTCATGAAACAGCAGTTCGAGACGCTGAGAGGGAGGGTGTGAGAGACAGGCCGCAAGTCTCCGGGGGTTGGGCTTATGGGAGGCGAGGTTCTGTGCGCAGGGGCAAGATGACTCGACATGGCAGTACGTGATGAGACGAGAGGAAGACGTAGTTGAGTGCCGAAAGACGAGTCACCTGCGATCTGGGACAGGCTGGACGAAGAGGAGATGAGAAAGAAGCAGTTGATTGAAATTTGAAATCTCAGTATCCAAATGATGGAAGTATCTCTGGCCTATTCCCCCAGAAATCATCTACACCGAACCATCCCCAACGTCAAGAGACTCTTCGACAACCGCCCGCCCATGGTATCAAACCCACCGCCTAGCCCCGCCCGAAGCCTCTCCGAACCCGCCAAAAGCCAAAGATATAAAGCATCGAGTCTCCACCTGTTGAAAGAGAGAACATCGTGGTTGAGGAAAAGAAGACGCGCGTTGACCTCAGTCGCACAATGTTGAGAGGTGGTGCGACGTGAGGACGAGTGAAGTGCGCAGAGGAGCTTATTTACCGCAGCTAGAGCACGAGCAGGTGCTTCCGCAGTTGCCTGGCACGGAGAGATGTCAGCCTCTGCTTCTCGAGAGAGCGAAGGGTTGAGGGAAGATGGGAGGCGGCTTACAGGTGGAAGCGCTGGAGCATCCGCATTCGCCCTTCATGGTGACTGGTGGTATGGGAGGAAGTGCGCGAGTGTGCGAGAGTAGGTATGTGTGCGCTGATGGTGCTTGGGGACTGTGTTATGCGTCGTGTAGTTGCTTTGGTTCAGTAGAGATGAGGGATCGTAATGACTGTGAGGGCTTCGCTGCTGTTATATACCCGTCTCCCCTGGCCCCACCGGGCTCGCCTTGCGCGGTTTGTGCGGTGCCAAGACGCCCCGCTGGGAGATCTCGCCCCACCCCGCCCCACCCCGCCCCACCCCACCGTCACGCTGCGGGCTTTGTGCGGTCTTGGCCGACGAGCGAGTCTGGTTCCCGAGGCAGCCGAGGAGGTGTGGCCGCCGCTGTGAGCGGACGGCTGCCGATCAGACTTTTTCTCCTGCCCCGGCATCTGCCTCGGACCCGCGAGCTGACCGCCGGCTCGGACACGTGACCATGCTTCTCTGCCAGGTCGAGGCGCACGCGCTTCGGGCTGGACCAGCGACGCGTCCGCCTCCGCTTGTCTCTTCTCTGCCGACTCGGCTCACGGGACCGCCGCGCAAGCCCACGTGTCGGTCAGGTGACCTGAGCGAGCCGAGCCCAGCGGTCCCCGGGATACACGGGTGCTGGCTGCCGAGGTCACCTCGCGAGCGATCCGCCCACGCGACGGCCAAGCGAGGACGCCTAGGACTTGTTCTCTGATATTACGTACTCTGATATTATATACTCTGATATCATATACTCTGATATAACATACTCTGATATAACATACTCTGATATAACATACTCTGATATAACATACTCTGATATCACATACTCTGATATAACATACTCTGATATAACATACTCTGATATCACATACTTTGATATAACATACTCTGATATCACATACTCTGATATAACATACTCTGATATCACATACTCTGATATAACATACTCTGATATAACATACTCTGATATCACATACCCTCTGCATATAGTTGGCAGAGTTCACTAGAAAGGCTGCTGCTTTACTCTGTCAACTTGGATATCGTTTGTTTTCCCGACATCCTTTAGCCGAGCCTGATGCTTGACCCTTCAAGGCCGTGTCGACTCCTGCCTCTCCCGTCAGCTGGAAAACGCTTTTTGGTGAACTTGAGTCGACTTTGGGATTGCGGCTTGTGTTACCGGCTCTCTGAGTTTCACCATGGCGCAGATACGCAGGTGCAGATGTATCGTCTTTTATATAAACCCAGGTTGACAATGTTTATTCTGCGATCTTCAATAGGCCTTGTATAGTTATATAGCTATGTGGTCATATAGTTATATTTTCTTTGCTGGGTCTCTAGTTTTGAATCAACTTTGTTGTCTAGCTTTACAATCTGGGCTCGTCTTTCTTTTCTGCAAGCCTAGAAACGTGCCATCTACATCAACAGAGATTTCAGTCCACACATGGTAATACATACCCTATTGTTGTCTATAATCAAGTCTCTACCTATTTTCTCTGCGACCACCTGCTCAGCATCAGCGAGAGTGCTTACTCATGCTTATGCTCTTGCATTGTTACTGGCGCATCTTGGTGATCTACCATTAATACAAGCCTTCGAGGAAAAACTAGAACCGCTAGATTAACCGGCAGCCATCTTTCTCAAGATCTGCGCGTCGGGAACTCCATGAGTGTCTTCTCCGACGACGTTCGACCCCGAAGACGACCTGAGGGTCTGATCGCGTCCGAAAGAGTAAGCTGTGACTGTCGCTGTAACGATGTACAGCTACGTGAGCTATTATTTACCGAGATTTCGCAGCGCTCTCTGATGATCGCTCTCTGATGCTTGAGAGAGGGTGGTGGGAATAGTTATACGAGACAGGCGGTAGCTGATGTTTTCTTTCGCAAGAAGAAAGTTGAACTTGTAATTCAAAAACTTCGTGGTGACGTATTGCAAAGAAGGTTCTGTGAGAGATCTGTGATGTTCATCTATTGTCTTTGGCTCTGCGCGACTTGCAGCGTCAAGATTCCAAAATCCTGAGGGCTCCGAGGGCAGTCTGGCCTGTGACCAAGCTCAGGCCAGGAAGCCGATCCAAGATTGCCGACAGTCCATAGTCATTAGATCTACAAATCAACGGGATTATTTAATCTGCATTACTCCTCGTCGTTCACGAGGCAACGTTCCAGCTTGCTGCCCTCCAAGCTAGTGGCTTCGCTTTCGTACCCACTAGAGTGATCCAGACCCCAAGAGCGGCAAAAGGGGCTAAGTGGTGGCGGCGTGCCGTCTTTCGGAACCAGTTGGTCGGTCAGGATATTTTATCGGAAATGGGCTTTGACATGCAACTACTGCACCGAGGCAGCTGAATCCTTTCAGTAGAGGAAGAGCTTCTGCACGGGACGGGGCGCTAGGAAAACCGGCGATTTTAGAAAGCTGACTTGAGACTGTTTATCATTTCTGCTCGCTTATTTAGGAGAGGTTTGTTTGTATATTGTACCTAGGTGATTTCGCGGGCCGTAGACGAGCCGACGGTTTGAAATGTCTGCAGAAGTTGTACTTTATGGACTCGCCCAGTTGAGCTAGGGTTTTTTTTTCATCTGGGGCTCTATGCAGAGAGATGTTTCTTTCGTAGAAGTCGGTGTTTATATTCATCATGATCTTTGGAAAGCCGGTTTAGAGTAGTTCGTTCATAGAAGACCTACAGTCCTCATCGTTGTTAAGGCTTCTTTTGATATAACATCTGACTACTATGTAAACAATGTTATCTCCTGTGGGCTTTTCACAGCGATAACTGAAGATCGTCCGGTATCGAAGGAAAGCTTGTGATTAGGTAGTTTACAACCAACCTTATGCATTGGCTTTTCCCACAATACGTAGAATGCCATGCTTTGCCTCATCTTAGCTTATTCGGCACAGAGCGTGACGAAATCAAGGCTATGTAGAGCGCTTTGTTTAATATCTTAACTACAGGATTCTGCGTTGGCGCAAGCCCTCCGGCGAGGAGTTCTCGTTAAGCCTTCCTAATTTCCTTGGGCGGATTTTCCTGCTGAAGATCTCTGTAGCGGTCCAAAAGCCTTGGGCCGAGAATCTGGTTCCTGATAGTCGGCAGAGTCTCTTTCGCCTTCGTTCTATTAGATCAAGTCAGAACTTACCCGATCTGAGTGCTGCTTCCGATGCAGGTATGCTGATCTCTTAGACCCTCCGCTTGCCAAGGTCAAAGTGTCTATAGACTCGATATAGACATATATAAGTGGTGAGCAGCTATGATGATTCCCTCAGAGCAGTTCATTAACTTTCCGTGCTGAGTCCTACCCTCGTTATATCCTCAACATGTTCATAGTTTCGAGTCTGATTCTGGCATTGGCTGCGGCCTCCTCGGCCTCGGTCCTATCGCCACGAGCAGCTTCCTGTAATGCCGACAATTGTCTACGAGGTCTGTAATTCTTCATGATCCCCGTCACTTCTTCATTCACGGACTTGTGGTAAAGCACTCCGGGCAACATCTCGTCAAGGTTCGGCCGATTGTGCTGCGTACTTGCAGACTACATTTACGCCGGCTACAGTGTAAAATCCCCAGAAACCCCTCGAGGGCCGATTGCATTCGGTAGGAAAGTGCTGATGAAATTCCTATACGTACAGAACCGTCACATCCACCGTTCTCTCTTCCGTCGTTGCGACATCTACCATCGGCGTCACCCAAACGAGTACTCTAAAACAAACCGCGACCTCAATCGTTAGAGCCACCATAACAACCTCACAAACAGCCACCGACGCCCTGGAGAGAAGAGCAGCAAACACAATCCCCTCCTATGCCTCTGCCTGCTCAGGAGCTGTGCGATACTCAAGCGCGTGCTCGTGCCTGGGATCCATCACCACCACTACCATCACCGCCGCCACCCCAACGGCCACGGTTACCGTCTCGGGCACAACAATCATCTCTATAGCTTCACTTACCACCACCATCGATACCACTGAGATCACTACTACAGTCACCACACTGAGCGCAACCACGACAGACTCGACACAAACGGTTACCATCACGCCTGAGCAGACCACTACTTGTTATAGTAGTAATGGAAAAAGTAGAATCAATTAGATAAAGAGAAAAAGCTAAGAAGCAGCTCCAGAGCTATTTATATAGGAATACGCTAAACCCAATTGGGATAGAACAGAACGCTACTCCTTTATATACTAGCGAAGTAGTAGCCGATATGATATGGCTCCTTCTAATAGTCCCTTAGATATAAATATCTATAGTCAGCGCCAATCCCCTTGATTGCAAACTCTAGTGCTTAAGTTAATATAATGCTAAGCGACTATAGTCGAAGATTTGGTCCCTTAAGAGAGTGAGAGTAGTTCGAGGAAGTGACTTAGTGCAAATATCTGCTAGGTTTTCTGCTAATAGAATATAAGAAAGACTGTATTTGCTATTAGCGAATCGTTCGCAAATGAAGTAGTAGTAAATGTTAATATATTTTAAGCGGTTGCTCGTTCGTTAGTCCCTAATTAGCGCAATAGTAGGTTTATTATCGACTAAGAGATATATATTAATTATTAATAAGTTAGTAGAGTTGCTAATAAGTTCCCTAATCGCCTAGTAGGCCTATACTAGGTGGCTAGCGGCATATAATGCAGCTATATACTCAGCTTTATAAGTAGATTTCGCAATATAAGACTACCGCTTAGAAGACTATAATATAATGCAGCTGTTGATCTTTAGCATATACTTTAAGAATAACTTAAAGTTATCTAGGTCTAAGCTAAAGGAGGCATTAGAGTATATAATAAGCTAGACTCTAGTTGCAGACTGCGCTATTTGCTAATAAGATAGCTAGGCATCGATTATATTAATGCTAAGGTCGCGAGTTACTTAGATATAGCGCAACGTCTAGTATGCCATCTTTAAGTATAGCTCTAATAGGTTCGAATTATATAAGCCGAGCATGCTAACTATATAAGATAGATCTAGACGACTAACGATTATAAGGAAGTTAATAAAACTAACGATCGATTAGAACGTTTTCTAACATTCGAGGTCGATAGGTTCGTTTGCTAAGGATCGTAGTAGAAAAGAGTTTAGATCTAGTAGCGTAAGTCTTCTATTGCAATTGCTTATGCTATAATAGCGCAGAATCGCTATAATATACGTATACTAATATAGCTAAACTAGCTATATACTATAAAGGTAGCTATCCTCGATCTTAAGCCTAAGTAAGAGCTTAGGTCTGCCTATATCTCGGAACTTAAAGCGTACCCTAGTTTGCGTAATTATAGTAGATATTATAAAGGTCGTCCTAGCTATTAAGATATTATTAATATAGATACTTAGGATAAGGTCAGGTAAGATAAAGATATATAGATCAAAGGTCGCTTAGATAAAGTCTTGCTCCTTAAGCTATTAAGATAGCATCCTATACTATTTGCGGCTAGATTATTTGAGCCTATATAAGGCTCGCTTAATACGTATGACTATTATACTATATATTAATATGCCTAGCAGGGCGCAAGCGTATATAATATAGCTAAGTTTACTATTAAAGTATATAGTATTAAAATCCACTTAGCGTATATCCTATCCTTAAGTAAGAGCGATAAAGATAATAAATTGTAAGCTATCGTATCGGACGACTAGTAAGTATATATTATTAAAGTTAATACTAGGTCGCTATAAGAAGCCTTGCGCAACTAATTAAGCCTTACGCTTTACGACTTTGCCAGATTCGTTATATTTAATATCAAATACCTAGCGTATACCTACTATCTTAGCATTTACTAGTAGGTTATATTCCACTTCCTAGGTACTATTATTAATATAAGCCTGCACTTTGCAATAGATAGGCGGTAGTTATAAAGATGTATTCGTTTCGCTTATAGCCTTAGCGTATATATAAGGGATCTTATTATTAATATCAGTCTTACTAATATAGTAAAACGCATATGCTAATTCGTCGTCTGATAGTAGGGCGAAGGCTGCATATATTAACTCTAATTCCTTCTTCTTCTGCAATAGCTTAAACATACGGCCTAACTGTATAATTACTATTCTTAACGATATAGGCTGTATTATTAAAAGCTGGTCAGGCGCTGCGCGTAGTGCGCAGGTAGAAACGCTAAGCGGCGCAATTAAAGCCGGTAGCTATAACCTAGTGTTTTTATCTATATTAGCCAGTTTATCAATTAGCTAGGAAGGTGATATTAAGTTATCTAGAGTTATAGTATCCCTTAAAGGCGCACGAGCTTTGATCAGGCGGTTATTATTAACTCTAAAAACGCGTTTAGCTAGTAGAATTTCATTTTCTAATATAATTTAAAAGGCTAGCAGCGCTTAACTGATTAAGAATAGCTAGAACTAGACGTTTCGCAACTTAAGAATAATATAGTAAAAAGGAATATAGACGCAGGATATCTTAGTATTATATCTATATCTGTTAAGATAGGTGATACAGCTATCACTCTGATGTATTATCATATGACCTTACTGCTTAATCAGTAGGATATTAATACATATATAGCTGTAGGAAAGAAAGGGGTAACCTTCCTTCCTTAACTCTTACTAATATATCGACTATTAACCTTTAGAAGTTTCCTATACCTACTGCGCCGACTTACTTAAGCTTAATAGGTTATAAGCCCTGGATAGACTAATAATAGATTATTGACTTCCCTTAGAAAGCACTTGCGCTGCAACTATTAGTAGGAAGTTGAACAAGACTTATAGTAAAAGGCGAGCAATCGGCGAATAGGAGGTATGATTCCTTATTTAGCCAACCTGTATTGCAAGAGGTATGATTCCTTGCTCTATAACCCCTTTGGTACTGCAAGAGGTGTGATTCCTTGCTTTACTGTGTTTTATAGAAGGTATGATTCCCTGCGTTATAACCTAAAAACCCTTTTCGATAAGAGGACTTCCTCCCTATTTAATACTTCTATAATACCCGCTATTTAATCATTTCGACTTTTCAATAGGAGGAGTGCCTTTAACCATTTAATTTATTTGATTTTAAATGCAATTCTATTCGAAACGGCAATGGCTTCCGATTCCGATCGAAACACTAGGCCTAGAGACCTCTAACTCTTTTGAAAGAACTGGCAACAATGGTTCGACGATTTAAAGCTTTACTTTGAGAGCAAAGGCATTAAAATAGCGATTCAAAAGACACTTATTAAATACGCAAGAATAGCCCCTTATACTCCCTCTACCGATTCGTCTACTTCCACTTTAATAGCTAATATAACTGCTAAGGATTTGCCAAATATACTAAATAAGCTTAGCCTAAGAGCTTTAGTAGATAATAACTAAGAATCCAAAAGGCAGATTTTAAATGTGGAAAAGGAGAAGGAGTATAGGCTAGCCTTAGCCAAATGCAAACTTAAGATCAATAGAGGTTTAAGCGATAAAGACCGAGATTTTATTTGAATTTATAATAATGCAAAGATAAGATGGGATACTTTAAAGGTAAAATACTCTCGAACAACTGCCCTTAACACCTAGTATCTACTATAGCAGATCACTTCATTTTAGTATAGAAAAGACAAAGATAGTAAGGATATAGATATAAATATAGACTCTACTTAGTTTATACTGCGTAAAGTAAGAAGGAGAATAAGAGCCGCAGATCCTAGGATAGCTATAACTTTTAAGGAAACTTAGCTTTTTAGTTTCCTACTCAATAGCCTTCCTTTTAAGTTCGCTATTGCGAAACAATCTCTTCTCGTCTAACCTAACCTTAAGATCTATAAGAAGATCGACCTCCTTCGAACTATTGAGCAAGACCTCAAAGGACACTCTGAATCGGCAAATGCCGCATTATAAGGTAAAGATAAGCCCGAGAAGAGGAAGGAGCATAGGACGAGCCCTTGAGCTCATTAGGGATGCTACTTCTATAATAGTGCTTATAATATTACTAATTATAAAGTTAGAAGGCAACTGATCGATATAGTCGCCAGCTTTAATATTAAGAAGCAATTAAAGCAGAAGTTAAAAAGCAAACTGCCCTTATCTTACTAAAGGCCGCAACTATTAAGGAAAGGCAAAGGAAAAGGCTATTCAGCTAAAACTTCAGCAGATACCTCTAATAATAATAGTAGATTATCTAAACCTAAATCCACTTCTGATAATTCAAATGATAATTATAATAAAGATGCTTATATTTTAAAAGCCGATCTCCGTAAGATCCTTGAATCCGACTGGTATAGTGATACTAGTTATATAATATATATAATTGATAAACCCTACCTATTTAAAGGCCCGCTTATTAAAATAAAAAGGCGCTCTATTAAGGTTAGTAGTAGAAGGTTATATACAAACTCAATAGGTATAGTAGAGATGAATGTCGCTAGCGTTTCTTTCCTTTTATAAAATGTTCTCCTTATACTTAGCCTAAGCATTAATCTCTTATCTAGCCGTAAGATCTATATAGAGTTGAATTATATAGGAGTTTTTAATAATCAATTTATATAGTTTATAAATAACAATTATAAAGTGATCTTTAAAGCTAAAATCAAAGATGGACTTTATATTATCTTAAAGGTAATATTATAGAAATTGACTCTTAGGCCAGACCTATAAGTAGGTTCCTTTAAGGAAAGTGCACTCTCTACCTTAATACAATTGAGCGAGGATAGGGAGAATAGATGGACTCTTAAGCTAGGATTGCGAGTAAAATTCGCAAAAATGACTCTTAAGCCAAGACTATAGGTAGATTGCAAAGTATCCTTAAAGATGACTCCTAAGCTAGGATCATAAGTGAATTTAGCAGAAATGACTCCTAGGCTAGGACCGCAAGTAAATTCTACAAATTCTAAGAAATCGACTCTTAAGCCAAGACTGCAAGTAGATCTCGCGGTTTTATTAAAAATGACTCCTAAGCTAGGCTTTCAATTGGAAAACGGCAAAACCTTAAACTGCTATCACTAGTCCTTTCTAGCCGCCGATAACGAAGTATCGACTAATAATAGGCTACTAAAGCTATTAGAAGCCGAAAGCCTATCAAGGTATCAGCTAATGTATAGAAGATTCGCGCATCTAAGACCAGAGAAATTAAGGGGCCTATATAAGGTCTCGACCCTAAAACGGAAGATCCAAGTACTAAAGGATCGCCTAGTATGCCGAATTTGCAAGCTAATAAAACTTCAAAATCGAACGCGAACTAAGCTTAGTCTATAAAAAGATTCGATACTAGCGCTAATATCCATCGATACTACTAGACCATTTACAACCTTAATCATGTAACGGCTGCACCTCCACTTAGTGCAATTACCTGGGAGTACGGCGTTCTAAGGTTTCGCAATCTCGATTCGATGCAGGGTTTTCTCGAATCGACCCCGAAGGTGCAAAAGGATATTCTTGCATAATATCACATAAGCGGGCAATAGAGCTCCTAGCTGCTATGTATATAAGGAAGAAGGGCTCTCCCCTAAGGAGGGTTCTCTAACTTCTTCGTTTCCTTCGTATTAGACCTATAGAATACGCCTTTTGCACCACTTCTTGCTCCTATACTTGATCTCGCACTTTGGCGGTTCTATATTATTATATTAAATGAAGAAGTTCTTCTCTGCCGGGGACGGCTTTTAATAATATCCCACCCCTTTTGAAAATCGATTCGCGGTTGTTTCGACTTTCGATAGAGTTAGGATCCTAGAGATCTCTTGGACAAACTGGGAGCTTGAGTGTAGCTTATTAACCAGTATAATCGAGGAACGCTTTTATTAGCCGGATTTTCTCAACTACTCCTTTCGTAGAAGCGCTATAGGCAGAAGTTAGGAGAGCACTACGCTATTAGAACCCTTTTTCTGCAGAACCCCTTTTTAACCGAATCCCCACCGAAATCAAAATCGGTAAAATGAATTCCTTATCAGCCGGAAGTCAGCAAACACAGAATGTACCTGGTTTGTTCAAGGAACCAGCTTCTATAGGAAGTACCCCTACTCCAGCCCCTAGGGCCGGACCTTCCTCCGCTGCCAAGGGCAAGAGACTACAACGCTATAGTTAAGCCAACTAAGATAAACGAGACTTTTCGAACCCGAACGTCTTATAAGGAATAGTCTTAGGTTTAGAGGAATCTATATAACGCTAAGACCAATCTAATCGACAACTGCAAAGCGAGATTAGCCGGATTGCCTAGGCTATCTCTGGCCTAAAGACCTTAGCTCGTCAAAGCTAAGAGACGGCTTAGCGCGTGTATCAGACTACCAAGCGAGATTCTACCTACCCTCGCGAGACTTAGCCTCCTTCGGAAGTCGATACGGATACGAAACGGCTAAAAATTCAGCTAACTGAAAAGATCACCCCCTTTGACGATAGAACCTCCCTAATGTATAAGCAGTAGTTAGCTTCAGTCAGAGACCGACTGCAAGTTAACGCCGACCTATATCCGAATGAGCGAGCTCGCCGAGCCCTCATTTGGGGATTTACCACAGGACAAGCCCGAACGTACCTTAAACCCTAGTACCTTTCGGAGACTAACCCCTTCCAGAACTATTAAGAAATAGTAGAACTGCTAAGCAGTTACTTTTTGACTGGCTAAGAGGTAGACCTGTTTCGATCCACTTTTCATCACCTTTATATAAGAGAAGCCGGTTATCTTAGAGAAACTTTCCCTCAGTTTCGGGCCCGATTCCAATCTGCCGCGATCTAGGGAAAGGTCTTAAGATCTGAGTGGTTCTTCTTTATATAGAATAAGATTACCCCCTAGCTTAGATCTGCCTGCGCTCTAGCCAAGGCCTCCTAAGGGAAGGACTATACTATTATAGTCAACTAATTGAACGCCCTCGATGCCGAACGCCGAAGTAACCAACTTCTCAACCCTTCGACTAGAAGTAAGGCGACCCTGGTATTATACCGGAAGACATCCGGTTCGCTCCTTAATAAGACCGCTCGCGGTCCGAGCGTCGGAAGTACCACCCGAGTTTCTAGGACACCAGCCCCGAAGCCGACTACTCCTTTTCGCCGAGATACGCTAGCTAAGGCTAGTTCTCTTACTTTGCCCCTTAAGCAAGCCACCTGCTGGACCTATGGCAAAACTAGTCATTATAAGACCGAGTGCCCTTCTATAAGCAAGATCAATGCCTTAGAAGATGCAGAGGAAGCTGATCCGACTCTAGACTCAACTGAGAACAGGGTCGAAACAGAAGAAGATTAGGAAAACAAAAAGGCCTAGGAAAAGACTCCTACTTAGGCCTGCGAAAGTGCGACTTATCGAAGCTAGATCTTAACTCTTTAATAGGAGGGAAGCAATTCCTAACCTCTTATATTATTAGTATAAATGGACTTAGAGTATTATTATCAGCTTTAATAGATACTAGAGCCCTTAGTTACCTGTTTTTGAATCGTTCCCTTTCTATACGTCTTTCGAGAGCGACTGGCTTTAAAATTCTTCCTCTTCTAGCCCCTATTCCTATCTATGGATTTCAAAATACCGTTCGCGCGCAAGCTATGCACTATATGCGCTTTCACTTGACAATTGATAGAAGGCGTATTTACAACTGCCCTTAGGTTATTCTTGACCTTGGCCAGCGCAATGCTATTATTAGAGTCAAATAGATGCGCCGATTCCAACTCAAACTTGACCCGAAGGAAAACTGATTCTTATGGCCTTTATATTACCCCCTATCTCCCTGATTCGCAAAGGAAATCGTCATTCGTCTTCCCCCTTTTAAAGGACTTTGGATAAGATCCGATTATCAAGCCGACGTTAATTGCAGAGAACGGGAGATGGCTATAGACGAAGCTTAATAGATCAATAGAAGACAGTCTTACGTCAATTTAGTAGTCTCAGCCAGGCGCGAGATCCCTATTGCTATTACTAGGCCAGCGCCCTAGCCTATAACTAAGCCAGATCTAGAAAACCAGTCTAATACGAATCGACTACAATCTGACCCTATTCGCAAATGCCCTAAAGCTGCGGTTCTTATTTGCAAAATTAGTGCTAACGCCTTTTATTATAATATAAAGCGTAAGGAGACTGAGTTCTTTTAAACTAGTATTTACAAAGTGGATAGGATTCTAAAGGAAAGATATGAGCTTAAGAATCCTGATGTCGAAAAGCTAATCAACAATCGACTCCTAAAATAGTACCGATCTTTAAGATAAGCCTTCTTAAAAAGGGATGCAGATACCCTCCCTCCCTATTGGTACTACAATTATAAGATACAGCTGGAAGGGCCCCTGCCTAACGCCTATTCGCCCCTCTACCGTCAATCTATAAAGGAGCTTAAGGTTATAAAGGAGTACTTACTTAAGAATTTAGACAAAGGCTTTATTAAGACAAGTACTAGCCCCTTTGCTTCGCCAGTGCTATTTGTAAAGAAGGCCGACGGTAGCCTCCGATTTTGCATAGACTACCGGAAGCTAAACGCACTAACTCGGAAAGACGCTTACCCGATTCCGAGGATAGACGAGCTTTTAGGGCGAGTATCTAAAGCCAAGATTTTCATAAAACTAGATATTTGGGCCGCTTTCAATCGGATACGAATGGACCCCGAATCAGAGGAATATACCACCTTTCGAACAAGGTATAGATCCTACAAATGCAAGGTTCTCCTATTCGGCCTCTGTAATAGACCTGGTACTTACTAGCGGTATATAAATGACGTTCTTTTAGATTACTTAAATGATTTTTATATAGCGTATTTAGATAATATTTTGATTTACTTAAAGAACGTTAAAGAGCACTAGGGTCATATCGAAAAGGTGCTGAAACGACTCTTAGAGGCTGGCCTTTAAGTAGATATTAAGAAGTGCGAGTTCTATATTATTTGAACTTAATATCTTAGATATATTCTAATAATAACCGGGATCGAACCGGACTTTGAAAAGGTCGAACCGCTGCGCAACTGGAAGTACTTGAAAACTGTCACTAGAGTGAAGTTCTACTTAGGATTTTGCAGGTTCTATCGATAATTCATTTGCAACTTCGGGCTAATCGCCAAACCCCTCTCGGTTCTGACCCAACCGATAGTGCCCTAGAATTGGACAGAAGAGTGCCGAATCGCTTTTGAAGAGCTTTGCAAGCAGTTGCTCTCGATTTAGCGGATTTACCATTTTGACCCTGACTTGCTTATAAAGCTAGAAACTGATGCTTTTGACAGCGTTGTCGCCAAAGTACTTTCTTAGCAATACTCCGATAAGCAATAGTACCCAATTGGCTTCTATTCGCATATACTCTCTAGCTACGAACCTAATTGGGAAATATACAATAAGGAACTCTTTGCTATTATTGAATCCTACTATAAATGGAGACCTAAGCTTATATCACTTAAGGAGCGAGTTGATATTTACTTAGATCACCGCTCCCTTAAGTACTTTATAACTACTAAGGTTCTGACTGCGAAATAGTGCTAATAGATGGAATTTCTATCTAACTTCAATTTTCGAATTGTATACACTCCTGGCAAAGACAACTAGAAGGCTAATATTCTTAGCCGCTGAGAGCAGGATATGCCAGTTTATAAACAAGCGAAGCTAGATAGCCGATCCTGAGTTTTGCTTTCCCCTGCCTAGTTGGACACCCGAATCAATACCGAACTGGCCGACAAATTTCTCGCCGAATCTGCCGAAGGCACCCTCGCCCTGATGTCAACCGATGATCCCGATTCGACCTTAAATCGACCTGAGGATTCCTTTGATTTGATTGAAAAGCTTTGTTAAGATAACTGCGAATCCTTCTAAGAGATTCGCGCCGACCTCCTTAAGAACTACTCCTTAAAAGACGGATTGCTTTGCTTTAAGGAGCGTCTCTGCGTATACTGCAATACTCCCTTATGCACTCGTCTAATTTAGGAAGCTTATGACCAACCTTTAAGCGCGTACCCTAGTGGCTTGAAGACCTACTAGCTACTCGCTCCTAAGTACTATTAGGTCGGGATAGGTTCGGACTGCAAAAGATTCGTCGCGAACTACAGACCTTGTCAATTCTCGCATTCAAAGACAACTAAACAACAAGGTCTCCTACAGCCCCTCCCTATTCCTAACTATCCTATGCAGCACTTATATATAGATTTTAAGGATTTCCCTCTTGATAAGCACGGCTTTGATCGAATCCTGGTTTTTATAGACCGACTTAGTAAAAGCGCTATTACGATTCCTTATCAAAAAGATATCGACGCTTAAGGAACTGCCCGACTATTCGTTCAATAGATTTATCGATTCGGCCACACTTCAAAGACAATTACCTCCGACCGAGGCCCCTAGTTCGTCTCCTCATTCTAGAGAGAGTTCTGCTATATCATCAGTATTAAGATTAAACTCTCTACAGCATACCATAAGGAGACTAACAGCCAAACGGAGATCATGAATAAGTATATTGATTTAAGGCTAAGGCCTTTTATTAATTACTATTAAGATAATTAGAGTGAACTGATTCCGTTGATAGATCGTGCGCAATCGATTCTACCTTACGCTTCGATCGGTATAACCCTATATTAGCTTAGGTATAGAGTTGCGCCTTAGACAAGTTGGGACTAGATCTCTCCGAAAACGTCTAGCCTATAAGAGAAATTGAACCAGGCAGAAGCTAAGCTAGTAGCGGAGAGGATGCACACAGCTTAGGAAGTAGCGAAAGGCAATATGGAATGCGCCTAAGAGAAAATGCGTAAGTCTACGAATCAACACCAAAGGGAGATTGATTAGAAACCTAGAGATATAGTCTACCTCTTAATAAAAAATCTTAAGAACTACCGCTCTAGCAGGAAACTGGCCAATCAATAGGATAGTCCTTTTGAGGTTCTTAAGAAGGTAGGCAATTCATATCAGATCAAGCTGCCTATAGGTTCTATAATACATAATATCTTTGCGCTAGAGCTACTATTTAAAGATCTGCAGAACCCTTTGCTAGGTCAGGAACAACCCTGGCTTATTATAGAAAAGATTGCTAGGCAAGAAGAGTATAAAGTGTCTAAGATACTAGGTGTACGCCTATCTTAAGGAAAGCTAGAGTACTAGGTCAAATGGACTAGTTATGACCCTGATTCGAGTTGGTATTGCGCCTTAAATTTTGCAAGATCCTTGCATAAGATTCGCGACTTTCATCAGACCAATCCTATAAAGCCAGGACTACCTCAGAACCTACAAGCTTGGCTAAAGGCTTAGGAAAGTGGTATAGATGATTATAGTCACTTGGAAGATGATAGGCCAGACGCAATACAGGTTGGTAAACAAATCTAAAAATATAAANAAAAAAAAAGGAGAAAAACAATAACGCTGGGCCAACTGCCCCCTCCCCTTATAACTCCTCCGACCCCTCCTCCTTAGCGCTTAGGAAGATAAGCTCTAACTCCGTTCTAGAGCTAGAGCTCGCCTCCCGAACACGCTCCCGCCTAGAACGACCCCGACCTCCTCCTCTTACCGCTGCTAGCGCCGCCCTACTGGCCGCTGCGCCCAACGCTACCCTTGCTACTGCAAGCCCCCCTCCCCCTACGAGAGACTCTGCTGCTATAGCGGTCCGCTCTGCCGATGCGGCGATAGACCCTAGGAGGCCTAGTATAGTTCGGCTAGATTGCTTTAACCTCGCCAGCTAGGACTCGATAAGGTCGCTGCGCTCCTATTAGAAAGTCAGCAGTCGATTTGATACTAATTTGGGTTTAACTTACGGCAACTGTCGCCCGGATCCCCTTTAGCTAGCTTGCTATAGCCTTAGCTATAGAGCGGAGCTCCGCAAGGCTAGCACACTCCAGTTAGGAGCAGCTAGTCGGAGCCTCTGCGCTGGCCACTAGCAGGAGGTTGACGAGAATCCGGGCGCGCTAAACCGCCTCCTAACGGAGCATCTTGCGGTTCCCTGCCGAAACCGCACGCGCGTCCTTATTGTCGTTATCGTCGTCCCCCTTTTGCTACTAGGGAGCCTCCCCCCGCCACTCCTTAAGGGCCGCGGATAGTACCGCGAACTCCTTACTAATATAGGAGGAAAGCTATAAACAAGTATTAGTGCGACTAAGTCTTTAAACTCGATTCGGGATACTTACAGGGATGCACTCCGCCTTCTGCTCCTAGCACTAGTAGCACTTCTTACTACGCTCTGATTTAAACTTGTACTTGTGCGTAATATCGCGCACGAGGCGCCGCACGCACTAGCAATAACAAATGCGGTAGGCTACCGCAAGGGCGCCTGATAGCAGGGGAATTGGCACTACGCGTATTAGACGCGATTCGACCCTAGACTAGGGCAAACTTACTTATAGTAGTTGGTAGTAATAGTAGTAATTATTTCTGCTACTATACATTAGCCCTGCGCTATAGTAGTAGGAGTAAGGGACCTATGCGATTGTATGCAATTGTTATGCTAAGGAAGGAAGATCCTGCAAGAGGAAAAACAAATTTGAGTGCATAACGCGACTTGCGCTAAACCAAATATAAAACGGTACCGTTTGTATAATAACGCGCTAAGTATATTACTATATAAGAATTATTATAACCTATTAACGCTTGTAGGCAAGCGTTCTCAAAGGGGGGGGGTAGTGTAATAGCTGCACCTCCACTTAGTGCAATTACCTAAGAGTACGGCGTTTTAAGGTTTTACAATCTTAATTCGATACAGGGTTTTCTCAAATCGACCCTAAAGGTGCAAAAGGATATTCTTATATAATATTATATAAGCGGGCAATAGAGCTCTTAGCTGCTATATATATAAGGAAGAAGGGCTCTCCCCTAAGGAGGGTTCTTTAACTTCTTCATTTCCTTTGTATTAGACCTATAGAATACGCCTTTTGCACCACTTCTTGCTCCTATACTTGATCTCGCACTTTGGCGGTTCTGTGTTGTTACAAATCAAAGGAAATAATTGGTTTTCTCAAATAGTAGATAACTCCACTTAGCAGATATAGACTATTTGCGCTAGGACTAAATTTAAGCTTATAGAAAAGCTGGAAACTTGGAAAGTGATAGAGGAACGCCGGACCCAGTTAAAGCTAATAGCTATTAGGTCTGATAACATATTAGAGATTAAGGCAAAGCTTAATAAATAAGTAAAATAAGGAGTTTGTTATAAACCAATTATAATATACAAAGGTTCCTATTAGAATAGCATTACTAAGCGAAGCATCTAGCAAGTAGAGACTGACTATCGCGCTCTATTATAAGATGCTGACTTACTACTAGAATTCTAGGACCTTGCGGTTAAGGCAGATATATACCTGCGAAATAGAATAGGTAGTAGGCTAATAGTTAATAGCACCCAAATATCACTATATAAGGCATATTTCGGATAGAAACCAAGCCTGGACTATATCTGCGTCTTTAAAAGCGTCTACTACTCCTATATTAGCCCAAAGTCCTAGCCCGCGGGTATAAAGAGTAAGAAGCTAATAGACTAAGGTAGAGAGTATATATTTATTAGGTATATTAAACAGATAATAAAGCAATAGATAGTATATGCGCTAGACCTAGGGCGAGTAATCATATCCTTAGTAGTTGAGTTCGATAAATCTCGAAATAGGAGGGAGCTATCCTTAAAGCTCTGCATACTTGGAGATTCGCAAGGTACACTAGTCGACGGTAATACTATTAAGCCGAACTAATAACCCCTCTTTCTAAGCTTAAGTATATTAAGCGCACCTGCTGATCGACGACCTGCTGGTCGCCTAAAGGCCGAATAGACTATTCCTATCGTCCGCGAACTACCTAAAGTATAGAACAACTTTAATATTATCATTCCTTTAGTTAAAGTACCTATAGTAAAGGATATTCCTAAAATAGGTATAAGTAATAATGAGCCTCTATTATTAGAAAGCGGTTCCTTAAATGATAAGCCTATAGAACCTATAGCTGAACCTACGTCCTTAAAAAGGAATAAAGACCTAGAACCGAAAGATACCTTAGACGAACGCAAGTTTAAGCATATCTAAGCTATAATAGCGCATAGGATCTATAAGCTCGAACTTTAATAGAGCTTTAATAAAGATAATGCGTTCCTAGCCGCTAGGGGGATAATGAAAATCTCTCTTTTAAAGACGTACGATAAAGCTATTAACGATTTAGAGAATAGAGCAGCATAGAGTAAGGCAATCTAAGAGGAGATAAGCTCTCTTACTACAAATGGCATATAGATAGAGGAACCGATGCTAAAGGATGTAAACCTAGTATTAACGAAATGGGTCTTTATAATTAAGATATATGCAGATAGAACCTTAGAGCGTTATAAGGCAAGGCTTATAGCTAGGGGCTTCTCTTAATAGTATAGAGAAGACTACTTCGACATATTCGCGCCGACAGTTCGCATAGACACCCTTTGTATATTTATAGCAATAGTAGCTGCTAAAGACCTTAAATGCAAATAGTACAATATTAAAAATACATTTACTAAAGCGACTATAAAGGAACGGATTTTTCTCTCCCGACCTGACGGTATTCCTATATGCGCTAGCCACTCTCTTTATATACTCTATAGTATTTATAGGCTTAAATAATCAGCCTATGATTAGAACCTTTTGTATAGCTCTACTCTAGTAGAAATGGGATTTGTTTAAAGCCTAGCTGACCCTTATCTATTTACCTATACTAAGCGTGGAATCAAGTTGCTACTATATATCGACGATATTGCTATAGCTGCGAAAACAACCATTTAATTGGATTGGTTCTTTATGATAATTCGGAAACATTTTAATACTAAGGATCTAAGGGGAATTTATAAGATCCTCGGCATCTGCGTTATAAGGAACCGCTTTACTTAAGAACTCTGGTTAAATCAAGAGCAGTATATTAAGAAGATCTTAGACTGAATAGGACTCTCTACTTATACTCCCAACTTTAAGCCAAAGCGTACTCTAATCGAAGGAAAGTATAATAAGTTAAAGCCTACTAATGAAAATGAGCAGAAAGGAGATCTGAAGAAGTACTAATAGGATATTAGAGCAATTATATATACTATAGTATATATAAGACCAGATATCGCCTTTATTATTAGGCAACTTAGTCAAAACTTAAAGGATCCGACGATTCGATATAAGAATGCAGTTAAGCGACTTAGAAGGTACCTTCGATCGATAATCATATAGAAGGTAAGATACGGATTAATAAAACATATAAGCGCAAAGCTTAAGGTATATACCAATTCCGACTAGGCAAATATAAAAGGTTGGAAAAGTATATCTAGAAGTATAGTAGTGCTATATAGCAGACCTATATTATAAGGAAGTAGGAAGCAGAAATCAGTAGCTACCGCAAGCACTAAGGCCGAATATATATCAATATTATCAAATTGCAAGCAAGGATTATAAATCGCCTAAGTTCTAAAAGATATAGGTTTCGCCAAGTATATTAAACGAGATAGGAACTATATTAATCTTTAAGCAGATAATATAAAGGCGATTATACTTGCAAAGAATCCACACTTGTATAAGCGATCGAAATATATCGATATTACCTACTACTTTATCTGCGACCTTATTGCAAAGAACAAGTTATCGATTACCTATATCCTAACCGATCGAATAGTAGCAGATGGATTTACAAAGCTACTAAAGACAGTTGCAAAGTTCGAAGCGTTTAAAGACATACTAGGGTTGCAAAAGACAGTAGGGGCTTAGCAGGCTTAAGGACGACTCCTAGGCCCGCCCTGCGAGTTAGGTCACGTGGTCTTATAAAGGAATATCTTTTAGGAAATTTAACTCCTAATCCCGCCCTACGAGTAGGATTAGTGATTTCAATAGAGGTTGCTATTAATTGATTATTTTTAATTTAAAGAGATACCTAAGAGTTAGATTAGCGCAAAAGGATAGTTGTTATTTTCCCGACTGCAAGTCAATCGGAGTAAGGTCTAAGTAAGGGTATTAAGATAGGTGATATAGCTATCACTTTAATATATTGTCATATGACCCTACTACTTAGTTAGTAGGATATTAATACGTATATAGCTATAGGAAAGAAAGGGGTAACCTTCCTTCCTTAACTCTTATTAATATATCGACTATCAACCTCTAGAAGTTTCCTATACCTACTGCGCCGACTCACTTAAGCTCAATAATATCTAATAAAGATGCCTTCTTCTATACGATAAAGTAGCTTTAAGCCAAGGGCTTAAGCTTTAGAAGGGATATATATATAGACCTTTGTACTAAAAGGATAAAGGTATTTGACAGATGGCTTTTCGCCGAATATATTGAGATAGGTGATACAGCCATCACTCCAATGTATTATCATATGACCCTACTGCTTAGTCAGTAGGATATTTATACGCATATAGCTATAGGGAAGAAAGGGGTAACCTTCCTTCCTTAACTCTTATTAATATATCGACTATCGACCTTTAGAAGCCTCCTTTACCTATTGCGCCGACTCACTTAAGCTTAATAGGTTATAAGCCCTAGCTAGACCGATAATAGATTATTAACTTCCCTTAGAAAGCACTTGCTATAACGGATTGTCACTATATGCCGGTTCGTACCCGGTTCGTACCCGGTTTGTACCCGGTTCGGCTACGGCTTAGCGCAATCTTAATATAGGCTATAAACCAGGTTACCCCCGGTTAGCATCCGGTTCGGCTCCCCTTAAGCAAGTGATCCTCTTTTCTTTATATATATATACTATGCCCTTCCACTCCTTTAAGGCTCTATAGTTATTAATTCTAAGTTATTACTAAGACGTTCTATTAGTATTACTATATAATTTATATATATATTAGTGCTAAGCAGAGGTTATACTCTTAGTTATCATATTATTAATAACTCTTTCGCTTCGCTAGAGATAGCATTTATAATATCTATTTATATTATTCCTAGTAGTCGACCGAAACCCTAATAAGTATAATAATATACTAAAAGACCTATACTAAGCTCTTGCTATAAGCTTAAAGAATAGTTCCTCCTATTACTCGGTCTTTAAAGACCCTTTACTCTCCCCTCCTTTAAGGAGGTACTAGTATTACCCTTAGTACCTTTCCTACTAACTCCCTACCAGCTAATAACAACGGCCCTAAAGTCACTATATTATAAGCCGAATTAGATTCCCTACAAGTCCGACTTGCATCTATATTAGAAGAGCGTAATAGGTATAACTGTAAGCTGAATTCTATATATTAATAATTGATCAATTAAGAAAGAGATTTAAATGACCTTTAAAGCGCCTTTAAAGGTATTATTAAATCAATTGAGAAAATACTAGCAATAGAACAAAACCCCTTTAGTTTACCTACGCGCCTCTAGCGCTTTATAGACTTCGACTTACCTCCTTCTATTTCCTCTACTACGCGTAGTAAGCAATGCGATAATTAAGACGATCCTTCTTTTGCTTCCCTTAACTGATATACTACTAGTTCGCCTTTAGCTTAATAGCTAAACCTCTCTTACATTTATAATATACTAAACCTCACTTAGAAACTATCTAATAGCTATAACTACTACGCTAAATACTAAGAGGCCTATGTACTTGATAATTTAAAGCTATACTACCCTTACTTCTATAGGGAATAGGCCTAGCTTAACTATATTTTAAATTAGACTAAGGGTATAGCCAAAGACTAGCTAACCCTTTAGGTACTTAATAGAGACGCCTATATTACCGCCGAAACCCTAGTAAATTAACTTATTAAGTTTTTAGCTAACCTAGCGGAATATAAAGAAGCTAAGATCGAGTTTACTACCCTTTATATAAAGGCTAATAAGTCTTTTTAGGAATTCTACCTTAAGTTCTTCCGATTAGCTGCTATAGTAGAGATCGACGATAATAGTCGACTTTATAGTACCTCGTAGAAATTAGGTTCTCTGATAGTAAACTTGATAGTAAACTAGAAGATGGTACAAAGAAGTATGAGGTGCAAACGACGATGTTAGGTATCTTAGTTTATAAGAGCTCTCTAACTATAAGCTATTTAACAAGGGCTGCCACTAAGTTATATGGCAAGTTATATAATATATTATATATATAATATGTTATATGACAGATTATGTGATAAATATATGATAGGCATACTTGCAACATACCCCTCTGGGGAGACCTTTAAAGGTACTCGCTAGCAATATATATAACGTTATAACTTTTGTTATAATCTACAGTTTTGTATGAAAAATCAATCTGCAGATATGGGAAATAGAGTAGAGTTCGCTAGCGCGCTCTACTCTAGAGTAGGAAATCCACCCTTTAAAAAAGTCAAAATCAGCTCGCGGGCCCGGCCTAGGAGTAAAAAATCACCCTTTAATAGAAGTGCAAAAAAAAATCACCTTATAATAGAGGTGTAAAAAAAATCACCCTTTAATCAAGGTGTAGAACCTTCATATTTAACAATTTGATAAAGGCGGTATAGTTAGAGCTATTCAAGCTCTTAGTTAGTCTATCGGCGGCGTTGTCTTTGGTATTTGTATACTAGAGGTTCAAATGGCCTTTCCAAAGCTCTTGCCGAATATAATAGAACTTGATATTAATATGCTTTATTCTCTAATGATATTCAGGGTTTTTAATAAGATAAAGGGCTCCTTAGTTATCGCAGATCATCTCAACTTTAGTAGCGTTATCGCTAGCATAGCCTATTTCCTTAAGTACTTGGCGTATTTAAGAGGCTTCTTATACGAATTTGCATATAGCGATATACTTTGCCTTTATAGATAAGAGAGCGATAATAGTCTATCGCTTAAAGGAGGCGGTAATTACCCTATTATTAAGGAAGAAGACGGCCCTAGACTAGGAGGCTCTACTTCCTCTATTACCTACTTAATTAGAATCGCAGTAGCTATGCAATTTCTAAAGCTCTAGGTCAGTTGTTTTGCTTCCGAAGGTAGTATAATAGAATCGCGTCCCTTGCAAGTATTATAAAACTCGTTTTAAAGCTACTATATATTATAGCAAAGGGTTAGTAAGGAATTTGCTAAGAATAGAGTAATAGTATAGTATATCCTAATGCATATAGTGCATAAGGTACTATAGAGAACCACAGATCTTTTAGTACAGCTTTACTTCCTATGAAGTGGCTTGGCCTTCAAATTTGACCATATGAACTTTATAGCCATTGGCAAAAGGAGTTAGTACGCTCTTGTAATTAGTTATATAAAAACGTTTAAGAACCTTATTAACGTAGGCGTCTTAATAAAGCGAGATCGTTCTATTTTATCGATCTCTGACTATACGTACTCCTAAGAAGTAGTTAGCCGGTTCGCCACCTGTTTTGTTATTGAAATGACGCTATCGTGCGTCGTTGGTTGAGTAAAACTCAAAAATATCGATCAGCCTTTTCGTTTGTAAGGGAGACTCTAATCGATGGAATTTGTCGAATGCTATTCATAGGCATGCGGGGCTCATAACCTATAGCAATTAGGTTCTCTAATAGTGAACTTGATAGTAAACTAGAAGATGGCACGAAGAAGTATAAGGTGCAAATGACGATGTTAGGTATCTTAGTTCATAAGAGCTCTCTAACTACAAGCTATTTAACAAGGGCTGCTACTAAGTCATGTGGCAAGTCATATGATATATCATATATATGATATGTCATATGACAGATCATGTGACAAATATGTGACGGGCATACTTGCAACATACCTTTAAAGAGAAAATCCCGAAATGCCTTTAAACCCCTCTTATATAGAGATAGCATAAGACTAGGACGTTAGATAAGTAGGTTACTGCTATTTAATAAGAAGACACCAGATAGCGCGCTAAGAGGATGCTATATAATCAGATATAATATAGAGAGAGATTAGGTATTAAAGCTAAGCCTAATCTTAGCAAGCCTACCTAATAAGGAGATAATAACAAATTAAATCCCTTATTAAGAAACTTTTCTAAATTGTATCTGAATCGACCTTAGTATAATACCCTTACCCTTGGACTTACTAAGCCTGGATCTTCCTTATTTCCTTTATACTAGACCGATACCCTTAGCGCTCCTTCTCCTATAGCTAATTGAAAAAATCAGTTTAATAAACGGCCGAAATCCCCCTTTATTACTCTTAAGTATTATAGCTCTTGCATTAATAAGCTAAAGTATAATAATGGCCAAAGATAGAATAGCGATAAAGAGGAAGACCCTAAGGCCGAATAAGATAATAGTAGCGCTCCCCTTCCCCCTTTGACCCCTAAGGGAAACGCCCTTGCTTAAATAAAGCCTCTTTCTTAAGCGCACTTTATAATATGCGATACCTCGATTTAAGAAACCTCTTTAATAGCGATTCGATAATAAAACGGATCCTACTTTTAAAGAATGGTATTTCTTATAAGGTATTAGTATTAATTGATATAAGCGCTAATAGGTATACTTTAATTAATTCGGCGTTACTTAAATCTTTATCTTCTTTCCTTAAACCTTTAATTTGCATACTCCCTATACCCTTTCTAATTAAGGGATATAACGGTTCTTAAGGTAGTACTATTACTTATTATATACTACTTAATCTATATATCGACTAGCGAATTCAATCTTTTACTCCATTTCTTATTACTAACCTTAGCAATTATAAAGTGATTTTAAGACGAGCCTAGCTTAAAGAGTATAAAGTTTCTATTAATTATACTTCTCGCAAGCTAATCTAGCCTGATTCCTATCTGCCTACTATCTCTTTCGCAAGGAATATTAAAATCACTAATACTAAACGATAAAACTTAGATCGATACTACTAGCAAAATGCAACTTAATATAATATAGTACTAAAACAGTCCCTTTCTAAGTATAAAGCTCGACGCTAGGAAAACCTCTCTTAGCTCCCTCTTCTTAAATTCCCTCCTATTCCGACTAAATACTCTTTTACCTTCGATTCCACCCCGACTCTACCCTAAGTTAAAGGTAATACCTTTTCCATAGACTACTCTTATAATATATTGATTATAAAGCAAGAGCTCAACGCAACTAAGCCTAACTTAGCCCCCTTTCCTATTTCGACCCTAAAACGCACCTGCAAGTAGATAGTAAAGTATAAAATCCCCCTTTCTTCTTTAAATATATATGTAATTTCAGCCTATGCTTTTTATATAATAGCTAGGAATTAGTAAGGCGTAGAGCTCTTTAGTACCTCATTTTATAAAATTGATCGATTAATTTAAGATAATTAAGAAAGTTAGACCTAATAATGTAAAACCGATTCCCTCTTAAACCGATACTATAATAAAGAGGTTTTAATAGCTATTTTAACTGCCTCCTTCGAACCAATTGAAAAGCCGATTCCAACCGCTTATAAAGAATACTACTATATATTCTCAAAAGCCGCTTTTGATATACTACTGCCCTATCGCCTTTATAATTATAAAATCGAGCTTATAGCCGAAGGTGCTTAAAAGGCCCTTTAATACTCCCTCTTATATAAAATATCTATACCTGAGCTGGAAATAGTAAAGGCGTACCTTATTAACAACTTTAATAAGGGATTTATCAAGGCCTCCTCTGCCTCTTATACTGCGCTAGTACTATTTATAAAAAAGGCTAATGGCTCCTTACGATTCTATATTAACTACTATATGCTTAATAACCTTACTTATAAAGATCGATACCCTTTACCCTTAATCGATAAAACCCTAGCTTAATTAGCCAGCGCCTAGATTTTTATAAAGCTTAATATATAGCAAGTCTTTTACCGGATCCGAATAGACCCTAACTTTAAAGAGCTTACTACTTTTAAAACTCAGTATAGCGCGTATAAGTGTAAGGTGCTTCCTTTTAGCCTTACTAATAGCCCTACTACCTACTAAAGGTATATAAACGACGTCCTTTTCGATTACTTTAATGATTTTTATATAGCCTACTTAAACGATATTCTTATTTACTCTACTAATCGACTCAACTATAAATCGCATATAAAACGGGTTCTTTAGCGACTATCAGATGCAGGACTATAGGCCGACCTAAAGAAGTATAAGTTTAATATTATAGAGACTAAGTACCTTAGCTTTATAATTACTACTAAAGGCGTTCGGGTTAACCTTAATAAAGTAGAGTAGTAAAGAATTGGACCTACCCTTCTATTATAAAAGGTATTTAATTATTCTTTTATTTTTACAACTTTTATTATTATTTTATTTAAAACTATAGTCTTATTGCCGCCCCTTTAGTATACCTTACTAAGAATAATATTCCCTTCCGATTTACTCCTAAATATAAGCAGAGCTTCCTATAGCTATAAGAAGCTCTTACGCATGCCTTAATCCTTTAGTACTATAGGTAAGACCTCCTTTATATGCTAGAAACCGATGCCTCTAATAGTATAGTCGCCTTTATATTATTATAGCGATATAGGTCCGAATAGCGTCCAGTTGCCTACTATAGTAAGACTATAGCACTAGCTAAGCTAAACTATACTATATATAATAAGGAGATGCTAGCTATTATTCGATCATTTGGCCATTTTAAAGCCGAGCTTATAAGAGCACCCTACCAAGTTATAGTATATATAGACTATAAAGCACTTAAGTACTTTATAACTATAAAAAATCTCAGTTCTTAATAGGCTTAATAGGCCGAGCTTCTCTTCGAATACGACTTTACAATTACCTACCAACCCAGCTCCAAAAACCCTTTTGCCAACGCCTTAACTCACTGCATCAATAAGTTAAAGGATTAGAATATAATAAAATGCAATAATTGCCTTATGATATTATTGCGCTAAGATCAGATTGACCCCCGAATTCTCTTTAAATAGCTTTGTAAATAAACTATAGTTAAGAACCTAGTCTCTATTGAAGAAGTTTCAGCCTTCTCCCTTACTTTCTATATTATTAACTAAGTACTAGCTGTAAACCGATAATACAGGCCTTACTAAGTCTATCGCCAGGCCGCCCTTTAGAATAGGTCTAATATAGCCCCGACTAAGACTAACCCTTAGACGATAGAAAGAGATTTGCTTCTCTTTTAAAGTAAGCTAATAGTACCTAATATAAACTACCTTTATATGCTACTTATATAAGAGGTTTATAATCAAATTACTATTATACATCTAAGCGCGCGTAAAACCTACTAGCTTCTCTCCTTACAATACCACTGGCCGAATCTATGCCGATACGTCTCTTAGTACTATAAGAACTGCCATACTTATAAATAAAGCAAAGTCCTTTGTAATAAGAAACCTAGTCTACTCCAACCCCTCCTAGTACTGAGCCAACCTTAGGAGTATATAACTATAGATTATATGAGTTTTAATAAAGATAAGCATAGCTATAATAATATTCTTATAATTATCGATCGATTTAGTAAGCAGGCGATATCGATTCCCTACCGAAAGACTACCGATTTACGCCAGCTAGCCCAACTCTATATATACTATATATATCGCTACTTTAGTCTCCCTTTAATAATTACCTTAGACCAAGGCTTTCAATTCATCTTAAGCTTTTAAAAAGCTTTTACCTCTATTTTAGGTACGAAACTGACCCTTAGCTCAGCCTACTACCTTTAAACCGATGGCTAAACCGAAAACTATAATTAATACCTTACGCAACGCCTCTGCCCCTTTATTAGCTACTATTAAGACGATTAAAGCGAATTCTTACCTATAATGGATTTCGCCTAGCTAACTCTCCCTTATGACTCCCTTAGTAGCTTATTGTTATTCGAAGTAGTGCATAGGTACGCTCCGCGTACTAATTAGGACTAGAAGCTTAATATACCTAATTCGGAGTCCCCTTCTTAAAAACTCAATTAATAAGATGCCTTAGAATACTCTATAAGATATTATATAGCATAGACCCTTGCTAAATCTCATATCTTTAAGGCTTAGGAACGCATATAAAATGCTACTAATACCTCTTGCTGCCTTACTACTTTCGAAGTCGGCGATTAAGTATACTTAGATATACGTCCCTACCCTATAGACAGGCCTTTTAAAAAGCTTAGCTTCCCTAGAGCTAGCCTGTTTCAAATTATAGAGAAAGTATTTGATTTATACTATTTGAAATTACCTAACTTTATAAAGGTATATAATATCTTCTATCCGAGTCGCCTTTAAAAGGACCCTAAAACCCCTTTAGATAGCTAAGTAAATGATCCACCTCCTACTATTAATATTATAAGAGAATAAGAATATAAAGTAAAGAGCCTGCTTACTATACGAAAGCAAGCTAGTACGCTTATATATTACGCCTTATAAGTTGGCCGCAATATTAATTTAAAATGGTACCTAGCCTTTAATTTTATATATACGCCTTTTAAGCTTTGCGAATTTCATTTGGAAAATCTAAACCTCCTAGGCCTGCCCGCGAGACTTCCTAATTAGATATAGGCCTATACTAATAGTATAGATGATTATAATAAAATGGGTAATAATAAACCTATAATTAGACGCTTAAGGACGAGCTTTTTTCAAAAGGGGGAGTAATATGACAGATTATCACTATATGCTAGTTTATACCCGGTTTGTACCCAATTCGTACCCGGTTCGGCTATAGCTTGGCGCAATCTTAATATAGGCTATGAACTGGGTTACCCCCGGTTGGCATCTAGTTCGGCTCCCCTTAAGCGGGTGACCCTCTTTTCTTTATATATATATACTATGCCCTTCTACTCCTTTAGGGCTCTATAGTTATTGATTCTAAGTCATTACTAAGACGTTCTATTGGTATTACTATATGATTCGTATATATATCAATGCTAAGCAGAGGTTATACTCCCAGTCGTCACACTTGCGCTGCAACTATTAGTAAGAAGTTGAACGAGACTTATAGTAAGAGGCGAACAATCGGTAAATAGGAGGTATAATTCCCTATTTAGCCAACTTATATTATAAGAGGTATGATTCTTTGCTCTATAACCCCTTTGGTACTATAAGAGGTATAATTCCTTGCTTTACTATATTTCGTAAGAGGTATGATTCCCTGCGTTATAGCTTAAAAACCCTTTTCGATAAGAGGACTTCCTTCCTATTTAATACTTCTATAATACCCGCTATTTAATCATTTCGACTTTTCGATAGGAGGAGTGCCCTTAACTATTTAATTTTTTTTTGATTTTTCAATGCAATTCTATTCGAAATGGCAATAGCTTCCGATTCCGATCGAAACACCAGACCTAGAGACTTCCAACTCTCTTAAAAGAACTAATAATAATAGTTCGACGATTTAAAGCTTTACTTTAAGAGCAAAGGTATTAAAATAGCGATTTAAAAGACACTTATTAAATATGCGAGAATAGCCCCTTATACTCCTTCTACCGATTTGTCTACTTCTACTTTAATAGCTAATATAACTGCTAAGGATTTACTAAATATATTAAATAAGCTTAGCTTAAGAGCTTTAGTAGATAATAACCGAGAATCCTAAAGGCAGATTTTAAATATAGAAAAGGAGAAGGAGTATAAGCTAGCCTTAGCTAAATATAAGCTTAAGATTAATAGAGGTTTAAGTAATAAAGATCGAGATTTTATTCGAGTTTATAATAATGCGAAGATAAGATAGGATACTTTAAAGGTAAAATACTTTTAGACAACTGCCCTTAATACCTAGTATCTACTATAGCAGATTACTTTATTTTAGTATAAAAAAGATAAAGATAGTAAGGATATAGATATAAATATAGACTCTACCTAGTTCATATTATATAAAGTAAGGAGGAGAGTAAGAGCCGTAGATCCTAGGATAGCTATGACTTTTAAGGAAACTTAGCTTTTTAATTTCCTACTTAATAGCCTCCCTTTTAAGTTTACTATTATAAAATAATCTCTTCTTATTTAACTTAACCTTAAGATCTATAAGAAGATCGACCTCCTTTAAACTATTAAATAAGACCTTAAAAGACGCTCTAAATCGGCAAATACTGCGTTATAGGATAATAATAAGCTTAAGAAGAGGAAGGAGTATAGGACAAGTCCTTAAGCTTATCAGAGATACTACTTTTGTAATAGTACTTATAATATTACTAATTATAAAGTTAGAAGGCAACTAATTGATATAGTTGCTAGCTTTAATATTAAGAAGTAATTAAAGTAGAAGTTAAGAAGCAAACTGCCCTTATCCTATTAAAGGCTGCAACTATTAAGGAAAGGCAAAGGAAAAGGCTATTTAGCCAAAACTTTAGCAGATACCTTTAATAATAATAGTAGGTTATTTAAACCTAAATCCACTTTTGATAATTCAAATGATAATTATAATAAAGATGCTTATATTTTAAAAGCCAATCTTTATAAGATCCTTGAATCCGATTAATATAGTAATACTAATTATATAATATATATAATTAATAAACCCTACCTATTTAAAGGCCCGCTTATTAAAATAAAAAGGCGCTCTATTAAGGTTAGTAGTAAAAGGTTGTATATAGATTC